>SSNP01000109.1:1209156-1303970 GCA_006937955.1 Pachypanchax playfairii
ATAACCACTCGTTACAACCAAGGTAGGCAGAAGAGCATCTCTGAATGCACAGTACATCAAACTTTGAGGCAGATGGGCTACAGCAGCAGAAGACCACGCCAGGTGCCACTCCTTTCAGCTAAGAACAGGAAACTGAGGCTACAATTTGCACAAGCTCATCGAAACTGGACAATAGAAGATTGGAAAAACGTTGCCTGGTCTGGTGAGTCTCGATTTCTGCTGCGACATTCGGATGGTAGGGTCAGAATTTGGCGTCAACAACATGAAAGCATGGATCCATCCTGCCTTGTATCAACGGTTCAGGCTGGTGGTGGTGGTGTAATGGTGTGGGGAATATTTTCTTGGCACTCTTTGGGCCCCTTGGTACCAATTGAGCATCGTTACAACGCCACAGCCTACCTGAGTATTGTTGCTGACCATGTCCATCCCTTTATGACCACAGTCTACCCAACTTCTGATGGCTACTTTCAGCAGGATAATGCGCCATGTCATTAAGCTGGAATCATCTCGGACCGGTTTCTTGAACATGACAATGAGTTCACTGTACTCAAATGGCCTCCACAGTCACCAGATCTCAATCCAATAGAGCATCTTTGAGATGTGGTGGAACGGGAGATTCGCATCATGGATGTGCAGCCGACAAATCTGCGCCAACTGTGTGATGCCATCATGTCAATATGGACCAAACTCTCTGAGGAATGCTTCCAGCACCTTGTTGAATCTATGCCACGAAGAATTGAGGCAGTTCTGAAGGCAAAAGGGGGTCCAACCCGTTACTAGCATGGTGTACCTAATAAAGTGGCCGGTGAGTGTAGTCTATAATTATGTGTGATTTGTGTACAAAACTGTGTTAGTGTGAGAGAGAGAATTACATTTATAGTCCTTGTTTACAGATAATACTGATGGCTGGGTGGTTTGCCCAGGGCATAAAACTAGCCAGGACCGCCTCTGGGTGGACCTCCAGGTACTGAAGCCTGTCTGACAGACAGATAGTAACTCAGGAGACAGATGTGCTGACACCCACTGCCAGTAAATGTCTTTCAGCAAAGAGGGTTGGTTGGTATTAAAAGCACTGGAACAATCAAAGTACATGATTCTAACAGATCCTCCACCACCTTGAAAGTGAGCATACGGCAGCAGATACTGAAGTCAGTTACAATTTGAATGAATACGGTAATACGGTAAAACCGTTATTTAAAACTCAGTTACTCTCTGCATTATGTTTTCAGATATAGTATGATAGTCCTTCTCAAAGTGTCCCAGATTGAACAAAAAGTGTTATGGCTAGTTATCTTTGCTGTTGTAAATAACCATAACATTTTACAGACATACATGTTGATGAAAAAAGCAAGTGGTTGATTTAATTTAATTCTAAATAGACTAGACTGTTTTACTACCTTCTTTAGCTCCATCTTTGAAACACAGTGTATTTACTAAAGACTTATTCAAACTCACAAACAAAATGCTAGAAGTGTTTCAGACAGCCTGCTTTTGAGCCATTTAAGGAAATTAACATCAGCCAAATCTGATATTAAACATCACTGACAAGAAATAAGCTGGTATTGAACTGTTGTGATCCAATTTCTGCCTCTGTCAAATAGGATTTCTTTTACATAACATCACTGTGATTTATTTCCTAAAGATTATTAAAGCAGTTGAGAATTAATACTTTTGAGCTAACATCCAGTTTATTGCTGAGATATTAAGTTATTCTGCTCTCATCTTCCAGCCAATTAAAAGTCTGCACAAGCAATCATCAGTCTATTTGCAGAGCAGGACATGCTTGAATAAACTATTGATAAACCTTATTGTAATGAGATGGGATTGTTGGTAGTTCAGACTTTCCCTGAAAAGCAGGACTTTGCTTTGCCGTCGGATGTACATGAATAAGTAAAAAAAAGTTTTATTATCTATCTGCTCCTTGGATTTATATATATTATAATTTTAACATGAGCCAGCAGTTCCATGCAATGTTTTTGTTCTCTAATCACAGAACTGTACTTCGAAAGAGGAAATAAAATATTTAATCATGGCAATGAACTAAAACTAAACCGCAGCTGTTCATTTTTAAGCAGATGTTGTGCGTCACCAGATGCTGATGGTCTTTGTCTTACACGCCATTGAATTCAGTAATTCAGTCCAGCACTCTGCATGAAACAAAAATCTCTGCTAATTACTGATTAACATTAAGTTATATTGATTTTAAACTAATCTTGCAGAACCAGGCTAATATATGAACAAGACTGCTAAAAACTTGCATCTGCTCATTTATACTACGACAACTGTTCCGCTGTAATTACTACTTACATCACAGAAGTTAGTTCTATATTTGTAATACTAATTAAATACTAGTTAAATAAAGTTCACCTTGTAAATATAATTTTACAGTACTTTACATTCTTCCAGGCACTTCAAAATACATTACATTTCTCTCATGCTTATTCAGTTAATCATTCTTTAAGTTTGTAGAAGTGCTTTTTTTTACCAGTAAACCTTCAGTTAATCAACACAAGATAATTAACGTTATTTCAGTTCTAGTTTAGTATTCTTTTGAGATGTTGGAGGTTTATGTCAGGAAGAATATTTCCAGATTTTGATATTCTTTTTAACATTGAAGCAATAGGAAAAGAGATCCTTTTTTTCCAGTCTTTCTCATTGATATATTTTTACATGCTTTGTTATGTGTTGCAGAATTGTTCTAGAATGCATCAATATTTTGAGGGCAAAAATTGTTAGAGAATCCTTCAGTGTGTTCTCATCTATCAAGTAATAATCTAAAATCCAGAGCAGGATTTGATGGTTTTTGTTAGATTAGATAGATGTTTGATTTGTATCTCACAGGGTTATTAGCAGCAAGTTGGAGACACAGAATTGTAAACTACTTTGAACATACAACAGTTTTGTGTATAATAGAATTGAGTAAAGTGAAACATTTCTGCAAATCTATTGCTAATATTCTTGGTCAAAAAGGGTCTTAATCATGGTGGGTTGGGGGGGAGCTTTGCGCAGTGGGAGCTGCAGCCAGGTGTACTTGGTGCTCATCTCAGGTCTCACCTACTCCTCGCACAGTCATCATTCCAAAGTTCCCAACAAGAGCTCCAGATCTTCTCAGATCATTTGCCTTTGATCCTGGTTCAGAGACTGACCCGATCTCACCACCGTCCACTGATCCTGTTCATCATCCCACTCCAGCTTCTCCACTCTGTCTGCTTGCTCCAGTTCCTGTCACTGATGGAGATACCACCTGGCTCTGGTCTGTAATGTAGGAACGATGACTGTGAGAAGCAGGTGAAACTTCCCTCTCTTTATCCTGGTTCAGGTGATCAGCAGGGCTGGAAGCTAATCAACCTGATTAGCGGGCCGGATCTGTGATGCTTGAGTGTTTTGGTTTGGGTTTTGGTCAGGGGGAGGAATCAAATGTTCTTATACACTGTCGTTCACTTGAGTTACTTCATCAGTGTGTGTGTTTTCAGCATTCCCCCACCGCCTCACACCCCTCCTGTTTTATTGACCTCATTTGCTTGCCATTGAGGTTTCCTAACATGTGACTTAGGGAGGTTGTCTGGAAAAATATTTAGCAGCTTAGGCTAACACAGAGCGACAGCTGGCTGAAGTGTAGGGAAATCTGGCTGCGGGTTCGGCTGGAGGCCATGAAGGAAGATTTTGTGGCTGGGTGGAGAAGTGAGCAGTGTGCAGGATGTCGTGAGGAGGACAGAGAATCTTGCTGGGAGTTTCGGTTTGCTCAAGAAGAGCCGGGGCCGATAAATGAGCTCTTTACTGAATCGATGTCTGAGATACAAACCGATAGGACTCCCCAATTATTATTTTTTTTTTTTAATTAGAATATTTATCCTATTCCATAGCAATGTTAAACAAAAACAACAAAAATGCCCCAACAACAATTGAACATAACAATAAAAAATTCTATGACAATAGAACAGGAATAGGATGAAGAAAAAAAATCTTATAATCTCCCACCCCTTCCTACTTCAATACCGCTACAAACTTAATAGTCCAACCAATGCCTGAGTACAATAAGACACAATCAAAACACAATTACTCTTCAACTTCAATGGCATTACCAATATTATCAGTTGTCAATTTATCCTTTTCCTTTTTCATGAATATTTTAATAGTGTGATATTAAGCACAACGGAAGAAAGTTTCCAGGCGAGTTTCTGTGCGGACGCTGTATTGAGTGACACACAGTGGAGCTGCACAAACATTGGAGTAACATGAGCTGAGGGGTGTAACAGAACACGCAATTATATAAACTGTTTCGGTACTGGGCTGTTGGTATAGTGCAGATGTTTACCAATCCAATTAGAGGTGGTTGTTTTGCATCTTCAATGGACTGGAAGTTTGTTGTCAGCACCGGACAGAAGAAGAAGAGAAGAGTTTTTTTTTTTTGTCTAGCAGATGTCATGGCTAAAGACCCATGTTTCATTTTCATAAGGAAATATATAAACCGTTGTTTGCAAAAGTTGAAAATTAAACAAAGAGCAGTTTTCATGTTTTGTATTTTTTTTTCACTTACTGTACTGAAAATGAACCAAACTATGACCTCAAAACTGAAATACACACCAAACCCTGATTTTTGATACTTGTTTTTTACCAGTTCTACATTCATTCACTTCTGATTTTATACAGTAATATTTTTGTTAGATTTGTACAACCAAATTTGTTTAGTACCATCTTCTTTTTTATTACTTAATTCTGTAGGCTATAATTCCATAATTTAACTGAAAACAAAGCGTAATCCTCTGCAGTAGCTGTGAAATTGTACCAGTATATGACAAGGTAAAAAAACTCAAATTGAGTTATTAAACTGTTTATAATCCATCCTTAAAGCTTAAGTTATTGAACCAGAAATGTGTGTACACATCCCAATCAGGAGAAAAAAAACATCTAGAAGGTGACAGTTATCAATTTCAATACATCCTATTGTTTTTCCTTCTGAGCCAGCACAGCAGAATTAAAAGTTGAGTCAGGGGATGCAGTGGGGCATGGCCAACCATTACTTATACTTTAGTGATTTGATTATACTGGCTCTGGGTAGCATGTCATGCCACGCTGCTGGAGCTGGGAAATATCCAATTAATAATTGCAACTGACAAGCAGTCCATATGTCTGCGTGTTGAGTTCGATGGTCGGGCTGATGGCCTCCTTGCGTCACTCTCGCTCCTTTCAATCTGTCATGCCAACAACCCTCAGGCTTGCATCAGCAAACAACTGAGAACCATGTGTTTCTCTATTTAATTCCTGTTTTTCAAATACAAACTGTATTTTTTTCACTCTTACTTTTTATGCTACATGAGTAAAGAAACTGGCTTCAAAATAATAAAAAAGATGTATCAAATTATGTGAAGGTAAACATATAAGTTGATGGAAAACACATTTTTTATTGTTGCAATTTATAGAGCTTAAAAAAAGACATTGTAAGCAAATACAGTAAGTCCAGCTCGTCTCAGTCTATAAATGACCCAGCTGTCTTGTTACATTCAATTCAATTCTAGTTAATTTAGCCAAAATTCTAAATTATTTTTTGAAACCATGAATGCCTTGTTCTGCAGACTAAAGAGGAGAAGGACCATTCAGCTTGTTATCAGCTGACGTTTGGATAGCCTGCATCTCTGATAGTGCAGAGTTACTTTAGTGCCTATGTTGGGAGCAGCTTACATATCTGAAAAGGCTCAATCAGTGATGAAAAGTACAGAGTGGGTTAAGAGTAA
Source organism: Pachypanchax playfairii (assembly GCA_006937955.1). Lineage (NCBI taxonomy): Eukaryota > Metazoa > Chordata > Actinopteri > Cyprinodontiformes > Aplocheilidae > Pachypanchax > Pachypanchax playfairii. The sequence continues at coordinate 1,214,889 of SSNP01000109.1, forward strand.
TTGTGCAAGGGAAGCCTGACACATTTCAGCAAGACAATGTTAAACCACATACTGCATCTATCACAACAGCATGGCTTCACAGGAGAAAAGTCCAGGTGCTGAACTGACCTGCCTACAGTCCATTTATAAAGCTTGCTTACGCACAAAACGGGGTCGGAAAACTGAGTAAGCAGCTTTCCACGCAAACTTTGGGATTTATAAAGAAAGTAGCGGAAAAATGTGCGCAACTTTAAGTTGAGTAAGGACCTGGCTTACGCACATTTTGGACATGGAGAGCACCTGCTGTGCTGCAGCTGAGAAGGATAAAATTATTAATTCCAGCAGCATTATCGATTGTACCGCTTCATGGGCACACAGAACAACAAACAAATCCCCCCCCCACATACACACACAAACACATACACACACAAACACATACACACACACACAGCCCCCTCTCTGACATACGGAATATCAGCTGGGGGGCAGATTGAGACAAAATGTCATGCGTTGTTTATAGGACCAACACAGAAGGCATGATTTTTTTATTTGTTTACAATTTTTAATTCTTTAAGTGTGCCTGAAATTTCAGTCAGGACGTCACATATTTTGTGCAGTTCTTCTCGCACTTCGTTCACCGCACTAATCATGTCCCTCTGTGCAGCCACTCGGTCACCGTCCGGGACGACTCATTGGACGTGTCGTCAAGAGTCACTGGGGGGGGCGGACACAACGAGATTTGGTTTTGTTTTATATTTTAATGACGGACACATTTGATCTGTATTATTATTGTTATTATTAATTTTTTTTTTTTTGCCTCCACCTTCAGATCGGACCTTTTTTTTTATGTCCACCACAGATCTCACTGAGGAACTCACAGCATTAACGGTTTAAGCAACGCTGTGCCACACCGTGAATTTTCTCTTATTTGTTATGGCACTGCTGTGACCTCCAAAAAGCACTTCCTTTTGTTTTTCCACCTTACCCACAAGTACCTCAATTTCTGCTTCGGTAAAGTTGCGTTTCCTTGATCTGCGGTCGTCTTCCTAATTGGTAGAGAAGCCGGCTTATTTATACGCATGAGATCCACAAGGCACTTTGCATTGACCATTTACGGCAGAAAGTGGGCGTGTTGAGGGTGGGATGTGATCCAGAAATACCTGAGCACATTTCTAGGTAAAGTGTGATTTATAAAGCGGAGATTGCATGCAGCTGTGTGTACGCCATGTTTTATAGGTCCCAAACTTACTTGGCGTAAGTAGATTTTTTTTGCAGAGCTTAAGTACAGTTTTTGTAAGGATGCTACGCAAAGTTTTATAAATGAGACCCCAGTATGGAATTAAATTTCAGTCAAAAAGCCTAAGCGTGATTTTCTGCAGCGCGCACGGTTAAATACGCGTGCGCGCTGGAGGAGCAGGAGGGGAGAACATCCAGCCTCCATGCCCAGGAGATAGCAGCCCAAACGGGGTAAAAATCCCGCCAGGGTGGTCCCTGGAGTTCCAGAGCAGACCCATTCATTTTAGAGTGGTTTTAGCCTGTTTGGAGGCACTCTAGCTGGGGAGAGGGACGTGCACAGGGTCCTGTCATCCACCCTGGAGTGACGGTTCTCCCTCTCCTCTCAACAGTTGCAAGGGGAGCTTGACCTCCAGATTTTACAATAATGTTTTGTTGTTGCTTTGTATTGTACAGAAATTTCGATTTAAAAAAATGACGACAGCAGCTGGTTCTATGTCTGGTTCTTCTTCCACTACTAGCAGGAAGCTGCCGCTGGTTCTTTCGGTGGGCGGTGACTGATATAAAATGACCAATCACATGAGGATCACACCGGGCCTTAGTCTCCTCCTCCAAACAGTCATAATTACTTTCCTTTCGCGCGCGCAGCCTCTCCTGGTTTGCCTTCACGCTCGTATGAGAGCTTCATGTACAGGCGCCTGTTTGGAGATCCACACGCACGGTTCATGAATACTCGGGTAATGAATCATACGCGGGCGTGTGGGGTGAATTCACGCGCGTGCTGTGGATTGCACGCCCGCGCACATGTGCGGAGACACGCGCGCACGGTTAAATACGCGTGCGCGCTTCAGAAAATCATGCTTAGGCTTTTTGACTGAAATTTGATTCCATACCCCTGATCTTTAACCATGTGTTGCTGCCATCAAGTTCAAAAAGAGCTAATAGTTGTTCTGTCTTTAATTTAATCTCAGTTTCAACTGCAATGTTGTTCATCTTATAGGGAATAAAATTTCGTTTTTCAAGATTTGCATGTTGTTGTGTTTTGTTTTTATTTACACTTTACACAGAGTCTCATCTTTTTGGGAATTTGGGTTGTATATATTACTTAGTATTGAGGATCCTTATCCTGCATGAAGAGGGCCTCAAGGGTCTTTTTACTATAGCTCATTAAGATACAGCCATTAAAGCCACTACCAAGATATTAATATCATTAGTCATATATTTCTGCAGTTTTAGATACCAATGAACTATGTTGCATAATTTGCTTGAATGAGGTTAACAATGATTTATGTTAAAGTTTCTGCCTGCGGATATATGAAAAGTTCACGGTTTAGTAATTACGGTAAACAGTATATTGCATATTTATTAGTCGTGACAGAATAGAGCTGCACATTAGTTGTAAAATTGAACAGAAACACAAAAGGACTGACTGTGCAGAAGAGACAAACATTAGAGATGTAGGGTTGTTTGTTGATGTATTTTGAGGAAGTCAAGTGAAAATAAAAGATTATTTTATTCATTTAAATCTTATTTTCCCAAAACTACTTTTCAGAAGAGAGTGAACAGCAGGATGAGATTGTTTAGATAATAAAAGTTGTTTGAAAGTGATCTGAAAGCTTGTTGCTTTTTATTACTTAAATCTTTAAGTTTCAATACAATAAGAAGCTGGTTATTTTTACACATATTACATTACCCTTTTTAAGATGTGTCAACAATAAATTAAAACACTAATCATCATTTTAAAATGCTACCGGTGTCATGATGCCAGGCTTGTATGCATTGTGCATTGTTTGTTATCAAGGATATTGGTCATAGGACTCCTAAACGATTGTAAGAACAACGTTGCATAATTTAGCAGTTCTCTCAATACTGTTTAGACTCGTTGCTACATTCACTCTGGTTCTGACAGCCATAACACTAGCATCTTAATTACAGTGGGGCAAAAAAGTATTTAGTCAGCCACCAATTGTGTAAGTTCTCCCACTTAAAAAGATCAGAGAGGCCTGTAATTTTCATCATAGGTATACCTCAACTATGAGAGACAAAATGAGGAAAAAAAATCCAGAAAATCACATTGTCTGATTTTTAAAGAATTTATTTGCAAATTATGGTGGAAAATAAGTATTTGGTCACCTACAAACAAGTAAGATTTCTGGCTTTCACAGACCTGTAACTTCTTTAATAGGCTCCTCGGTCCTCCACTCGTTACCTGTATTAATGGCACCTGTGTGAACTCGTTATCAGTATAAAAGACACCTGTCCACAACCTCAAACAGTCACGCTCCAAACTCCACTATGGCCAAGGCCAAAGAGCTGTCAAAGGACACCAGAAACAAAATTGTAGACCTTCACCAGGCTGGGAAGACTGAATCTGCAATAGGTAAGCAGCTTGGTGTGAAGAAATCAACTGTGGGAGCAATTATTAGAAAATGGAAGACATACAAGACCACTGATAATCTCCCTCGATCTGGGGCTCCACGCAAGATCTCACCCCGTGGGGTCAAAATGATCACAAGAACGGTGAGCAAAAATCCCAGAACCACACGGAGGGACCTAGTGAATGACCTGCAGAGAGCTGGGACCAAAGTAACAAAGGCTACCATCAGTAACACACTACGCCGCCAGGGACTCAAATCCTGCAGTGCCAGACATGTCCCCCTGCTGAAGCCAGGACACGTCCAGGCCCGTCTGCGGTTTGCTAGAGAGCATTTGGATGATCCAGAAGAGGATTGGGAGAACATCATATGGTCAGATGAAACCAAAATAGAACTTTTTGGTAGAAACTCAACTGGTCGTGTTTGGAGGGGAAAGAATGCTGAGTTGGATCCAAAGAACACCATACCTACTGTAAAGCATGGGGGTGGAAACATCATGCTTTGGGGCTGTTTTTCTGCAAGGGGACCAGGACGACTGATCCGTGTAAAGGAAAGAATGAATGGGGCCATGTATCGTAAGATTTTGAGTGAAAACCTCCTTCCATCAGCAAGGGCATTGAAAATGAGACGTGGCCGGGTCTTTCAGCATGACAATGATCCCAAACACACCGCCCGGGCAACGAAGGAGTGGCTTCGTAAGAAGCATTTCAAGGTCCTGGAGTGGCCTAGCCAGTCTCCAGATCTCAACCCCATAGAAAATCTCTGGAGGGAGTTGAAAGTCCGTGTTGCCCAGCGTCAGCCCCAAAACATCACTGCTCTAGAGGAGATCTGCATGGAGGAATGGGCCAAAATACCAGCAACAGTGTGTGAAAACCTTGTGAAGACTTACAGAAAACGTTTGACCTCTGTCATTGCCAACAAAGGCTATATAACAAAGTATTGAGATTAACTTTTGTTATTGACCAAATACTTATTTTCCACCATAATTTGCAAATAAATTCTTTAAAAATCAGACAATGTGATTTTCTGGATTTTTTTTCCTCATTTTGTCTCTCATAGTTGAGGTATACCTATGATGAAAATTACAGGCCTCTCTGATCTTTTTAAGTGGGAGAACTTACACAATTGGTGGCTGACTAAATACTTTTTTGCCCCACTGTATTCACAGATCTAAACACAGCTCAGATCAATAATTAACCAGAGGAACTGAGAAGAATCACTAAAAACACTGTGGACTGATACTCTGTATAATGCATTAGAAGAGCCTTTTCTGTGAAACAAGTCAGAGATTAACTTTTTGATCTGTGATTTCATAGACATGCTGTACCACTTGGTTGAGTCTTTAAAAAAAGGAATTTCAACCAGGTGCGCCTGTCTGCTCCTGTCCGACAAGAGAACTGCATCAGTATTACTATACTTAAAAAGAAAAATCAGTAACAATGTTCAAAGAGAATGAATCTGCTTGCGTTTGACTCTTTTGTGTCTTGTAGATTCTTATAATTTCTTTAACTGGGAAAGATGTTTGACTTTGATTTATTTGCTGTGACGTTGTCATTTTATTGCACCACCTGTGCAGGCGAAACTGTATCCAGTGTCAGACACAATCAAATGATTTTTGCTGGATTAAACTTGATTCTTGAAGCCTTTGCAGCTGCGTGTGTGTCTGACTTGTCTTAGTACATAAGAGGTTGATTACAGTTGAAATGATTCGCCCACACACAAACAGAATCCAAACACCAAGGAGCTGGAAAATGTAACCTTCACTGTTTGTTTGATGACTGGGAGGTGATAAACAAAGAAAACTGCTGCTCTGACAGTGTTCACCTACAACTAGGCATCCGCTAGTAACTCAGGAGACACGTCAGTATTACACATTCAGAGTAGGAGTTTTCCAAAACAAACTTAGCCATCATTTATTATTCAGAAGTGACTGTTAGTTGATTGTTAGAGTAATTCAAAGTCTGTAAAGTGATGGCTCAGATCTTTAGAAGTCATGTAATGTAAACATCATGTAATATTTAACAGTTGATCACTTTTCCACAAGACCCCATTTCAAAAGATCTGAACAATCCCTTTAAACTTAATGGCTAAAGATAATAGTGGGTTTGAAAACAGGTCAACTTCTCTTTCAGTTTTAGTCTCTCAAACTATGCAGGTGGTTATAAAACCCGATTTCTCCCGAGTCTGAACGGCCTGTATCTGTTTCGTCACAACTCCTTTGCTCGTTAGTATTCGGCAGCTCCAGCAGTTGAAACCACGCCTAGCATGCTGCTGGCTAAAAGCTGTAGCATAAGACGTAGCAAACAGGAAGACACAACGTCTGACGTTGCCCTGCACAGCGGGGCAGGAAACAGTATACCATGCTCTCATAGGCTAGTTTGGACTCCACTGGACTCCAAACAGTCCGCCTCCTTATATATTTTTTTTCCTTCTCTTTGAATTCTTGCTTGTATGTTCTCTCAATGTAAGTCGCTTTGGATAAAAGCGTCTGCTAAATGACAGTAGTAGTAGTAGTAGTAGTAGTTTGTTAACCAATCTGAGTCCAGCAAATTCTAACAATGAATATGAACGAGCTGCTGCTGAAGCAGTCGAAGCAGCCTGGTGGAAGGAGCCGGAACCACCCGAATTTTAATGCAGACAGATTGAAAGGTCTGTTAATCAGTGTTTCCTGACGTTTTTTTTAAGATATAAAATATTTCATATTACAGGTAAATATTTAAGAAATAACCACAAAGTCTTGAAATTTGTATGAAATGGCCTCTTTAAAAACTGGAGCATCTAAGAAAGAATACTGAACCAGCAAGCATGATATACTTGGGAGTTTGACAGCAGACATGAGCATCAGGTGTGTGATTTACAGATAGAACACAGCTGTGGGTAATCAACAGGAGAAACTGAGGACTAGGCAATAGTAGAGAACAAAAAGAAATATGGCAACACAAAATGAAAACTCTAGTTTAAAAGCAAAACAATAACAAGATTAGTGCTAAGACTAAAACTGAAATCACATGGAAACATAACAGAAATAACACGATTATAACTAAAAAAAAAAAACAAGGAAGAATTGATGGTATGGTGTGCATAAAACATCTAACAGAACCAAAATCAACCATGAGGAAAGCTGTTAGGAAGACGATAATATGAATGCACTGTACATGTAAAGGTAAGTACATGACTAGATAAAATAGAGTACTGGGAGAAAACAGAGGAAAGAAAAGGCCAATACTATAAAGAGAAAAACTAAAGGCCAAATCGAACCATTCCATTGATAAGTAATTTTGATGGCAACCAAACCAAAAACAGGTGAGCCTGGTAATACATCCTAAGAATTAAACAAAACAAATCTGAAACCCTCAGAGCATGACAACATGACCCAAATACTGGCATAAAACCAGCAAAATTAAAACAAAGTCTTTCCCAATTATCGGACGGAAAATATCAACTGTGGCTAAATATTTAAAAACCGCAGACCTCCGTCAAGCAGCTTATTTCCCCTTCATGTTGTGATCTACACCAAAACTAATAGATTCCCCCCCACTGATTAGTAAATGTTACCCCGTCAAGGAGGTTATGTTTTTATTGGGATTTGTTTGTGTGTGTGTCTGTTTACAAAAAAACAAAAACTTCTGGATGGATTTTGATAAAGATTTCAGGATAGGTTGGAAATAGTACAATGACCAATCAATTAGATTTTGGTGGTGGTCAGGATCACTGTCTGGATTCAGGAATAAATGTCATCAAAATCACAGACAGACAAACCCTGATACAAACACAACCTTCTGGCAGAGGTAAGAATCTTTAATTAATAAGAGAAAACAACAACCAACAACTGTAGACCATCATTAAACCAACAACCTAGAATAAGAAAATGCTGCACTATGAGAGGCTGGTAGGTTTTAGCATATTAAACCGCACAGCTTTTCCCTCAGCTGCTCTGGCTCTTAAAACACATCAACCGTTTTGACTGATGCAGAGAAGCAGAGCCCGTCGGGAGCTGGAACTTCCAAAAGTGTCAGCTGGCTCGCACCCGTAAAAACAGCTTTGCTTGGCAGTAAAAATAACAGAACCCAGTGAGGAGAAAGAACGTACCTCCAAATTGTGTCAGAGATGTCAACAATATCAGCTCACAGACAGAATGAGGAGCACAAGCGGACTGAGACAGTTGTTTCTTTACAGTCACATTTAGGAGCATTTAGGCGTAGGGAGCATTATTTTAAGAGGGGGATTATATTGTCCATAAAAAGCTTTTGCAACACAGAGTTTTAACATACAATAACATTTGGATTTTTCTTCTTTTTAAAGGTTTGTTTACAGTGAAAGCTGTCAAAAATTGTTATACCTTTGCTATACATTAGCATTTTCTGTTAGCTTTTTAATTACAAACACATTGATATTAATCCATATTATACTCAAAAACTGAAACAAAACAAATGATTTTTCTTTCTTATACCAAGTGAAACACAATGTTTGGGACAGTTTTTTTTGTGCAAAGAATGCTCCGAGAGACAGATGCCTTATTGACTGCTGGCAGTGTCAGCACTGTTCCCTCTAACGCACTTATGATGTACTACTGGCAATTTTGAGCAATATTCTAGCTGTCTGGCACAGACGAGCATGTTCGGCCCAAGAGAAGCCATTGTTGCAGGGGTGTCCTCCCGCTGCGCTGCAGAAAATTACATCCAGTCAGGCCAGCCACAAAAATCAAACTGTACCGTGAAGAATGCTGCCCTTTGGTACAATGATATATGAGGGAGCAGGGTCGCTTTGGCTTTGATTTCAGAGCATCCATGAGAATAGAACCAAATACATATAGATGTAGTTGATTTTTTGCTTATTAAATCAAATTATTAAATTATAGATGACAAACTTTCAGCTTGTTTATCCATAGTTTGTTTATTCCCTCCATCAACAAGTAAACCAAGTCCATCTAATAAGTGTTAGAATTCCCAAAGGGAAATAAAATGTTGTTGTAGCTCTGTTCTTCTTCAAGGAGAACTGATCATGAAGACACCACAGTATGATTTAAATATTACAAATGTTAATGAACATTATTTAGAACACCTGACAGCTTATATGGACATCAAACAGTTTGTGTGTGTGTGAGAATGAGAGATAATATATGTTCCAGCTGTATCAGTCAGTAGAAAACAGATGAAAACTTAATAAGAAAGAAACGGAACAATTGTGTTGTATTTTCTTATTTTTCCTGTGTTGGCCACCGAGGGAAACACCATCAGAGACACACTGTGCTAAGGAGTGTGGTGTTGGTCTTCTTGGCAGTGCAGCACCACTCCCCACATAATCCTTCCCATAACAGAGGAAACTGTGAGAACACTTTTTAGCTATCAGATATGAAAAACAGAGCAAGCACTTCTAGCCAATCAGAGGCGAGAAAGGCGGGACCTTGGCTCTAAACGGTACAACGGGCAAATTCGCGGCCTGGGCATTCCTGGCTCTAGCCCCTAACATTTTTCGTCAATCCCCGAATGTTTTTTCACCCCTTGATTGCGCTATGACATTAATGAAGAAGGCAGCTTTGTATGTTTCTGGCTTTAACCTGTTTCGCATTCATACCTGAGAAAATGATCGAAAACCCGCTAACAGTCTGGTCCCACAATAAATTCATATGCAAGCATTAAAAGTAGACTATGTTCCTCCTTAGCTTAACAGCTTAGCTCTGAGCTGTAATATTATGCTGTTCTCTTATCTTATCACTGGACCAGATTCAGCAGAAGTCACCTTGGTCTTAATTGTCTTAATCAACAGACATGTTCCTCTTGGGGCGCAGTTGGTAGAGCTGTCGCCTTGCAGCAAGAAGGTCCTGGGTTCGAGTCTGGGCTGGGACCTTTCTGCATAGAGTTTGCATGTTCTCCCTGTGTATCTGTGGGTTTTCTCCAGGGACTCTGGCTTCCTCCCACTGTCCAAAAACATGCAAGAGGTAAATTAGCAACTCTAAATTGTCCCTAGGTGTGAGTGTGTATGTGAATAGTAGTTTGTCTCCATGTGGCCCTGTGATGGACTGGCGACCTGTTCAGGGTGTAACCCCGCCTCTAGCCCAAAGACTGCTGGAGACAGCTCCCTGCGACCCTGAAAAGGAAGAAGCAGATTTAGAAAATGAACTACCCCAATTCTACTTTATTTGTCTGACACTATGAAGCTGTTCTCCACATTAAATTGTGGTGTTAATATAGCTTAATTATTCAGCCATGGGAGTTATCCCTAAGATGTTACAAACATTGACATTTGACTATGTCGAGTTTCCTGGTTGAGGTCTGACTGGTTTATTTCTCTTTCAGTTGCTTGTAAGGGATCAAGTAAACATTTTATTATGTAGAAACAGATGCTATAAAATGCTTCACATCATATAAAAGACAATAAAAAGAAAAAATAAGAAACAAAAGAAAATAAATGAGACAGAAGATCCGAGAACATTATAATTATGTTAAGTATTCACACAGTGTAGAATTAGACCTGACGCTGAAGGGCAATCATCTTGAAAAGAGACAGATTTTCAGTTGTGCTTTAAAGTGCTCAAGAGGCCTCATCCACCTGACTTCTAGTGGAAGACTTTTTCAAAGTCTGGGACCTTGAACAAAGAATGTCAAGTTCCCTCTTGTTTCCAAACAAGAGTAAGGAAAACAAAGCCTAGATCAGAGGAGCTCAGTGGTCTGGATGGAGTTTAAGGGGGAACAGATCACTGATGTAAGCAGGAGCCAGACAGTGTAATGCTCCTTAAAGCAGGAGGAGTTGTTTGAATTGAATAATGAATTTTACTGGAAGCCAGACTAGAGAGAGATGAGAATTGGGCTGATACCTGAAGTCCTGCAGCAGTTTTGGACTAACTCTAAACAATAAAGGGAATGTTGTATGTTTAAACTTTTACAGCAGCGGCAATAATAATCTCAGTTTTTCAGGCATAAGAAAAAAGTTACACAAGTAAATTAAACTTACTCAGAATTTAGAGCGTGTTTCTGTCATAAATCTCCTAAAACTGTACACCTGTCCAAGCAAATGCTTTGTTTTAGATTACTTTTGCATTATTATTATTATATATACTATATAACAGTAATCCACACCTTCATTTCATCCTGACTAGATTACTGTAACTCACTGTATCTGGGATTGAGCCAATCTTCACTAACACGTCTGCAGCTGGTCCAAAACGCTGCTGCACGTCTTTTAACAGGGACTCGCAAAAGAGAACACATCACACCTGTCCTGGGCCTGGTCTCACTCCACTGGTTGCCTGTGCATTTTAGAGTTCATGTTAAGGTCCTTCTGTTTGTTTTTAAGGTTCTTAAGGATTTGCTCCACCTGATTTAGCTGAGCTGCTCCATCCCTACACTCCTGCTCGCTCCCTCAGGTCTGCTGACCAGCTGCTCCTGGTTGTTCTCAGATCAAAGTGAAAGGCTAGAAAGGACAGAGCATTCTCCATCAGGGTGCCAAAGTGATGGAACTCACTACCACTAAACATCCAACAAGCCCCCTCATTGCCCATTTTTAAAACTCATTTAAAGACCCATTTTTACTTGTTGGCTTTTAATGCAACTCTTACTTGATTTCACTTGATTTTATTTTAACTAGCATCAATTGTATTGTTTTTATGACTTTTTTTTATTGAATTGTGCTTCTTTCTTGTGTCAACTTTTGTGATTTTATTGGATGTGTTCAGCACTTTGTTTCCGCCGTGGCTGATATTACAGCACTTTATGAATAAAGTTGATTGACTGATATAGTCATATGAAGTGGAAGTTCAAGTTTCTTGCTTTCTTGAAGGTGGAGCAGCCAAGAAAACAACATTGGAAATGATGCTGAAATGATCCATCGAGCAGCTGGACCCACCCCTAGGGACAGATTGAGGAAGAAGAGTAGTTCAGCTGCTCCTCCTCATTGAAAGGAGACAACTGAGGTTATTGGTACATCTGAACACCTTCCAAAAGGAGGTGTTTCAGACACGTCCCACCAAGAGGAAGCCTCAGGACAGATCCCAGTCTCGTGTAGTTGTAAGGTTGAATCGGTTCTGTTTTGAGCAGCTGTTAACTTCATCTACTGCAGCAAAGATACAGAATACTCATGAATACTTAAAACCCCACTTCAAAGATTCTGCATTGGTTTACAAAATCACAGTAACTACAAAAGAATTGCTTAAATATGTGTTATTTTAGGCCAGTTTGGCTATTGCTAACAGTTTTGGGCTTCACTTATTGACTTGTTTCTTTGTGTTTTCTTTGCACAGCAAAGGGAGATTAGCTAGTATGTTGTGAGAGATAATCCTTCGTAATCCAGTATCAGCTGCAAAGATCACGTGTTTATCTGAATTTGTGGTTGTAAATAAATCCCGTCTACAAATGTGAAATATTTAAGAATTACAAAAAAGCTAAATAAAAATAATAGCCTCACTGTCTTGCTGTAACAAACTATGAACTCCCCAAATTGAACACTTTTATCTCACCACTAAGATATTTAGCTATAACAACACATAGGTGTATACATAAGTACACAGGAAATAAAGACGTATCAGTAGATTTTGACCTGTATCTGTTAAAATAAATGACTAAAAGTGTATCTTAAGGAGAAAGTCTGACGATGTCCTCCCATCTTTATTTTATCATCTTTATGAGAAATGCATTTGTTTCCCTTCAAAGAAAGATTGCAGTTAATTATTAAGTCCTTGATGTAATGGAGAAAGAGTGTGATGAGAGGAAAAAGGACAACCACAGGGGTGATTGCATCTTTTATTATTTTTTTCTGCTTCCTAATTAAGCAAATAAATCTTGCAGTCAGTTTTTACTCTATGGAAACTCGGGCTTTTATTGATTGCCAATCTCAACATGAGTAAGGATCATTGACTGGCGCAGAGAGAAAAGAGATGTCATGCATTTCCTCTCCGGCTATAAAGAGAACTCTGTCTCTGAGGTGGTATAAGGTGTATCAGGTTTGTCTGGATTAACTCACTCTTCTCATCGACAAAGGGTTGAAAGCTCTTGAAGATGACAACAAGCTATTGATCAGCTTTTCATGCCTCATTCATAGAAACTACTCTTAATTTTTAGAGTTACACCAAGCTTGGGCTTGTGCCATAATATCACTGCATTCATTCACAAGTCTAAAAATTTGAAAACAGCTTCCTCCAGCTGTTAGAAGTCACCTCTCACAATCTGCTGAGTCGATTTCCAAAGACAGTGACAAATGCTTCAGAGGCTTAAGCTGCTAATAGGAATAATTAAGAAAAACCATGGTGTCTCGCAATAATGCTTGAGGTCTGATTTATGCTTTACAGGTGGATTTCTGTGCTCATGCTCCCCCTCAGCATTGGGGTCTGAAGTAAGCTAACTTCCAATTAGTAGAATGAGATGAGACAATCTGGAGTGACCAATAGCCATAGAGGGCAGCGGAGGAAATCTCCCAAAGGTACAACCACAAGGTGAAAAGAAAAATCCATGCTGCAGTTATGATTTTTCTCTTCAGAACCTCAACTGGGGCTCATTCTGAGCCTCTTTTAACAACCTTACATGGGCATTTTGTCTGAAAGATGTATTCAGCAGGTTCACGGTATAGTAAAAAACAAAAAATATTATCTCAGTGAGTAGAGCATTTATGCCATAATCTGCTGCTTTTAATCAAACATCACTGGAGCAACAAATCTCTTTTCATATTGATTTTGCATTCATCTGTAGATGGACTTGAGAGGCGCATTGCTCACAATCAAAGGCATTGATTAAATTGCAGGTTTAGATTCTTTTGCATTGTATCATGAATGTAATCTAACTCTGAGCTAATAAGTAGACATCTGCAAAGAGTGTATTGTTTAGTCTACAATGTGCAAAGTTCAAGTTATATAATCAGAGCATATTGTTATTGATTCTTTTATTAAAAATGGCTCAGAGAACATGCAACTTGTAGAGACCAGACAAACTTTAATGCAAATAATACACACAAAAACCAATAAATAAAGGAGTCCAAAACAAACAAAAGAAAGAAAATGCCTCAAAACAGTCATGCAGCTGAACCCGATCCACTAAAACCCACTTTGATGATCTTAAAAAGATGAAAAGAACCACCTAAAATGTTTATTCTTAAGGGGTATGATCAGGTCCTCAGGTACATATCAGGAACACACTCAGCACTCAATAGAGCATGATAGGCTCATAATGGATTTAAGGATGCACAAACCTTTAGTAGAGAGGTTGTGGTGGTTTATCACCATGGAGGCAAATGACACGGTGCTTGTGTGAACTCTTGTTGCTTGGTTGTTGGGAATTTGAAGCAGAACTTAGAGGTTTCATGCCCAAACCACAACTCCATCATTCTGTCATGTACAGGTTCTGGCTAAGTTCAAATTGCATAGATTAAGCATCAGGCATGGTGACAGTTTCAATAAATGTATATTGCCAAAATGATAATGATGAATCTGAGCTTGGGAAACAAAGCCAGTCTGTAGGTGGATGTGACAAAAGGGCAGGCAGAAGCAGGGTCAGAGTCCATAGCAGAATGAAGCCGGGTAATCCAAAAACGGGGAGCAAACAGATCTGACACGAATGAGGCAGAGACGAGGTCAGGACACAGTCCAGGTTTCAGGCACACAGGAAATCCAATAGCACAGACAGGACAGGAATCAGAGGTGCAGGTGCAGAAGGTTCGAAGCTCTTCAAGAGCAGACAGGTGAAGCGGGACAGGTTGATGAGGGTGGCAGCAGGTGAAACTAATGAGTAATAATGAGGGTGTGCAGCAGAACAGAGGGAAGAGAAAAAACAATGGTGCCAACAACTGAAATACACTGTAAAACTAACAAAAACAAAATAATACTGGCGCTGAAGAGTGGATAACTAAAAGAAAATACCAGTAAGTGGCCAGACAGGTGGCAAAATATGACATACACAGCATTATCATGTTAGCATGCTTCATTAACATGTAAGTCAATACTGACAAATTCTGGGACAATTGTGTCAGATAGGGGCCTGAGACAAGGTGCAGTCTGAATCATACTGTATGTAACAGGAGCTTTGTAAAACTCCATCCTGTCAAACAGAACTTGGTGAGGGCAAAGGTGAACATATCAGCAATGCAGAAAGCAGCAGGAAAAAACTATTGGGTGCATACTCAGTCATGTATCATTAAATTTCTTCATGCTGAAGGATGTTTTCAAAAATATCACAATCTAGCTGGTTTCTCGTGTGGTGGAGGTTATGAGAGCATATCAATCTGGAATGTAGAAGACCTAACACCAACCCCAAAATTAAATTAAAAAACAAAAACTGGGCTGCCACTAACTCCTAAACTCCTAAATTCTTGTAAGATATAACTGCATTGATGTAATGATGAAGCTAATGTAAAGATTGGCTGATCAGCTTCCCACTACATTGAGAACATTGAACAGTGGGTGTGGATCAGGAAGCAAGGGTAGGAAATAAGAACAACCCAAAAATAAAGAGGTTGCACTGGGGAGGATCAGATGTAAATGTCAAATTTAAGAACTGACTCAGAGGTGTTGCATCAATGATCTAGACAAAGAACTGGCTCCAAATTAGTTATGCAATTGTGCAGTTAATAGATTGAATTGAGTTGTTTGCAAGTCATAAAGTCCAAGAAAAACTTTCTTGTTTAACCTCCGAAGAAAAGGAGAAAATCTAATTACAGTATCATTCAACTGCCTTTGACCTTCTCTTGTGTGTTTTCCTATAGCACAACCTTCATCATGTAGCTGGACAGATAAGTCAAACTGTATGTTTTTAATTCTTTTCTACATTAAATTGGACATATAAGGCATTATTCCAACCATTAACATTATATTATGCACTTCAACAGCCCAAACAGCATTCAGAGTCGCAATGAAATTCTCATCTGAAAATAGATGCGTATATTTAGAAAGTTTGGACTGAAAATTTCAAAAATGCATTAATACACATTTTGATAAATTATCCACTGAACATTATGTACTCTAAAAGATCAAGAAAATGCAATAATTTAAAATTTGTCCTGAAAATATCCTGTTTTTGTGTCCTTATATCTTTGATTTTTATGAGTTACTAATCCATTTTTTTAACCTGGTCCTGAAGGAGCTTTGGCTGTCTCAGCAGCTCTCTGTTCTACTGGACTCTCCGGGGAGTTGTTTGATGTTTTCATTAACCTGTGCCCTACCTGTCTGGAGGCTGCAGGTTGGCTTCTGCACCTTGGCGCTCCATGCTTCTTGCACCTTGCATGCACCCAGGAGAGTTCAATCACATGCCCCTCATGTGGCTGAAAGGACTGCCAGGACACACAGTAGACTTGGAGATTATGAGTTTTCTCCCAGACCTGAAGGGGGGACAGTTTGGGTAAATGCCACCTGTGTGTCATGCAGCATTTGTGTGCTGATAAATACATGTAAGCATTTTTGACCATAACATTTGAGAATGTTGAACTTTCAGTGATGTTTTTCTTCATACTTTAAACTAATATGTTCAATATTGGCATTTTCATTACAAGGTGCTTATTTATTAGAACTAGTGTTTTTGGTTTTGGCTGCAATCAAATGCAGCAGGCAGTGCATGATTTGTGTTTAAAGAGGCCATTTCATACAAATTTCAGGACTTTGTGGTTATTTCTTAAGTATTAACCTGAAACATGAAATATTTTATATCTAAAAAACGTCAGGAAATACTTATTAACAGACCTTTCAATCTGTCCTTATTAAAATTCGGGTGGTTCCGGCTCCTTCTGTCAGGCTGCTTCATCAGCAGCTCGTTCATATTCATTGTTCGAATTTGCTGGACTCTGATTGGCTAACAAACTAGCCTATGAGAGCCAGGTATACTGTTTCGCATGGTAACATCTGATGTACTCTCTTCCTGTTTGCTACGTCTTATGCTACAGCTTTTAGCCAGCAGCATGCTAGGCGTGCTTTCAACTGCGGGAGCTGCCGAATACTAACGAACAAAGGAGTTGCGAGGAAACAGATACAGGCCGTTCGAACTCAGGAGAACTCGGGTGTTATCGCCACCTGCGTAGTTTGAGAGATTAAAACTGAAAGAGAAGTTGTTGACCTGTTTTCACACCCACTATGAAGGTAAGAACACCTGTGGAGATAAAATATTCAACAGAAACCTCAGAAAAATGTTTTTAATGGAAGGACCTCTTTAAGAATTTTACACAGTAAGAATTTTACAGTGAAATACTCACACAAAAGTGTAATGTCCCACTGATGTTGAAAGTAAAGTCATATTGTAACAGATTTCACTTTCACTTTCACTTTAAAAATGCTGATCCGGACCAAAATCATTATTTACATGTCCAGACTTCCTGGTTCCATAACGAATCACATGTGAGCCTGCAAGGTTGTCAAGTCTTCAACACAAGCAGCTGCAATTCCACAATGACTAGCAGCAAAAAGTTTGAAACCATCCTTCCAGCTGAACATTGTTATTTCTTTGTTTGTTTTGTCTTTTTAGCTTCTTGTTTTTAATTGGGGTTTTAATTGCAGTCCTTTATTGATGTTTTCATGTTCAGCACTTTGTTTGGTTATAATGCCATGTTTTAAAAGGGCTTTACAAATAAAGTGGTGTGGTGTGGTGTGGTGTGGTGTGGTGTGGTATGGTATGGTATGGTATGGTATGGTATGGTATGGTATGGGCAGCTGAGCTGCACCCGTAGTTCACGTGATGGGACATTCAAACGCACTTAGGAAAACTCAGCGCTGAACAAATAGTCCTTCAGACATTCCCAAAACTTGAACAAATACAAGAGAAACAAAACAAGGATCAACATCAGAACTGGCAACCCAGCAGAAAAATCAGGGAGGGGAGTGGCTGAGAGCAGAAAGGTTTGTATGTATGTTTTCAGAAAAAACATGTCAGGACTTCATGTAAAAATGGCTTCAGTTATTGTTGTGAGGAGGAGATGGAGAGGAGGAGAATGAACAACACCACTTGCTCCGGGGGGGAAGCAGGAGGGAGAATCAGCCCAATATTGCAGAAGAACTGATATGCAGCACTCTCATTCAGAATTGCTTCTCATGAACCGTGGGGTCAACACATTTGGCATCCTTAATTTTTTCTTTAATAACGCACAAGAAAAAAACATATTAAACAAGAGTTTATTTTCAAAAAATGAGAAATGGTTGTCACATCATTTCAGTTCATTTTAATAAAAGCTGAATCATTTCTTTCTTCCTCTTTTCGACAATACTAAGATTGTCCTACTGTGTAGGTGACGCAGAGTGAGTTCCTCTATGCTAGCTCATTCCCCCCCACCACCCCTTTCTGGAGCCAGTTGTTTGCAACTTTCTTGCTCTCTTTACATGGCGCAGGCAAACTCAAACTTAAATATTGCTGTTTGCGCCGGTTATCAATTATGCAAGCAAGGTAAGAACTTTGTGTATTTCTTGATAGTAAAGATGTGTTTTGTTTTTCTTAGTGGAAACGATGTGTGTGTTTTACTACCAAATGGATTTGCAAGAGCTTGATTTACTGTGAAGGCAGACACTTGCTGGCTCGTCCTCCAATCATCTTAAAATATTATGCAAGACATCCTTCCCTTTTATAGACAGTTTCAAATGGAGCAGTTCCAGATGTATGTGTTTCCCCAATTCGACAAGAAGTGAGGCTACACATAGATCTGGCAGAGCCAGGTTAGTTAAGTGCAGTATTTACACAATGATTTGAATGCAGTTCATTTAACTGAAAAAGTAAATTAAGAGGAAAGGAAAAGCCAAAAGATTCTATTCCTGACACAGACACTTTATTCTTTCCCCTGAGGTTGTGAGATGTTGAGATATAACAGAGTTCTTTTAAAGTCTACATACTAATAAAACTAACTGAGTTCTGTTTACTTAGTTTCATCTTCTCTAACAACAATTAGCACATTATTATATTAGTTATATTTGCAAAATTAAACTTTTAAAAAACCCAGATATGACCGTATTTGGGTTTTTGCCAGTGCATGGCTGTGCACAACTGGGTTATTGCCAATATTTCGGTTTTGAAGAGGTTATAGGCTGCATGTAAAAGCAGTCATTGTGACATCACCTGATAAGCATTTCTTTTATCTCATGGCTGACCACCATAGGTTTGTTTAATTGTGTTGTCTTGAACAATGAAGGGAAAAACACACAATTGATCAGTATTCAGAAAGAACAAACACAAAGGCAACAATGTATTATAATTGGTCTTAATTCAATAAGAATGCAAAATGAAACCCAGTGATATCTGTGCTTCATAAAATCTTTAGTGCCATCATCCAACTTTCTACTATTAGTACGAGAATTGGTTTATGTTTCCTTTATGTGAATTGATTGTACAGATACAGTGTTCATAAATCACAGTCTGTTAGCATTATGTAACATCTGGCTGCACTGATACTCACTCTGAAGTGTTTTCACTCTGAAGGTCTTCGTATTTCAGGTTTCCTCTGCAAAACTCATCACTACAACATTATCTTTGCACATGATTATATTTGTTAACATCTGTAATGTGCTGTTTTAATACGGTTCTTCTTAAATGGAGGGGCGTAGTGAAATGCCAGGGATGATGGGTGTGTGTGTCCCTGAGGAACATGCAGAGTAAAACTAACATTTAGTTTTTCATTCACATCCACTACAGTAGGTGGCACTGGCACTGTTATGCCTTATGTACTGTGCCATTTACTCTGATTATAGGAACGACTGTGTGGGTCTCCTTAGAGTTATGATGAAGAATTAATGCTTGGCTTCACTGTGACTACAGTGGCTATATTCAAGTTCAAGTTATTTATTTATAAAGCGCCAGTTCATAATTAATTTCATTTCATAAGTAATTTCAAGGCACTTTACAGAAATAATCAATCAATTAGCAATAAAACATTTCCTATCTAAGGAACCAGCCGACTCGGTTGAATTGTTAATTCAGCACAATCCCCCATCCTGAGCAGCATGATTGGTGACAGTGGAAAGGAACGACTCTCTTTTAACAGGAAGAAACCTCTAGCAGAACCAAAATGGGCGGCCTTCTGGTTTAGCCGACTGTGGTCTGAGCTGACAGGAAAGAGACAAACACTGATGGATTTGGAGTATGTGACTATATCTCAAAAATATTGGCAGTGGACAGCATGAAACCCAAAACATTAAGGCGTCACTTAAATCATGCTTCAAACCCTTCGAAAAGTTTTGGTTGCACAAAATGTTTTCTTGTTTCTGAGGCGGACTTAATGGAAAACAATTAAGAAGCAGACATTAATAGCATATTGGTTCCCACCATCAAATATAATAGATGAGCGCAGTGAGTTTGTTTTTTTATCAAACAAATGGGGGTAAAATGAGCGCAAATGAGTCTAGTTGGCCATAATATACTACAATTTTGATTCATCCTCAGAATGTATCAAGTGTGGGTTGTGGAGCATTTTTCAGGCTGCTGCAAAGAGCAAAGAACTTCGATTTTTTTTTTCATTTATAGAAATGCTAAATTGTAGAATTGTGATAGAGAAGGACAGAAAATAACAGCAGGAAACCAAATGTCCACCTGTCTCTGTTCACATACGTACAAGCTAGCATTAGCATTTTAGCATATCGTCTATGTCAAAATCATGCTAATGACTGACATTGCTGCTGTGACTTTAGACTTAACAATCAAATTCTAATATTTGTGCATTTAACATAACATCTATGTATTTAAAATAATAATAATAATAAACTTTATTTATATAGCACCTTTCACAGATAAAAATCACAAAGTGCTTCACAATTTCAATAAACAGCATAAACAATAAAAAGATAAAAAGAATAATAATCACGCCAAAAGTCCAGTCAACCAAAAGCTCGCCCAAATAAAAGTGTCTTCAGCTGCCTTTTAAAAGAATCAATAGTGTCAGCCTCACGAAGGGGCAAAGGTAGGGCATTCCACAGATTTGGAGCCACGGCCTGAAAGGATCGATCTCCTCTGGTTTTAAAGCGAGTTTTTGGAACCATGAGGAGGTTCTGGTCTGAAGATCGGAGCAAGCGACCAGATATGTACGAGTGAAGAAGATCACAAATATATTTTGGAGCCTGCCCATGTAAGGCTCTGAAGGTCAAAAGGAGAATTTTAAAATCAATTCGAAATTTAATGGGAAGCCAGTGCAGAGAAGACAACACTGGCGTGATATGTGACCATCTGCTGGACCCGGTTAAAAGTCTTGCAGCAGCATTTTGGACTCGCTGAAGACGATCAAGAGCATTTTTGTTAAAGCAGAACTAAGTAAGTTTTTTCACCTCAATAAATGTTTTCTAGAGTCCCTGTGTAAACAAGGACTTGGCGGGGTGATTCGTGGGTCCCTCCCCTCCCTCCGGGGTCTGTGTCCTGAAAGCAGCACTTGCAACTTTCAGTGGATCGGACCCGACTAATCTCGCGAGAACAAACCTGCTTTACGGCACTCACACTCACGTACATAAATACAAGCATGAAGCCCTTGCCTTTGTTAGCAACGCCACCCTTAGGAGCGCAAAGATGACAATAATACTCACCTGTCGAGACATTTTCTTGGTTTTGTTTTTCTGTCTTCTTGCAAAAGCGTTCTCTGCGCGTTGTTGTTGGGAGGGCGGCGGCGGGGTGGAGGGGGTGAGGGGGGGGGTCTGCGGCGGCGGCGGGGGAACGTTACGACAGTGAGCTTTCACAGGGGACCAGTAGGGGGAGAGCGAGAGCAAAACTTACTTAGTTCTGCTTTAAAACATGTAAAAAGAGAATTACAATAATCTAAACGAGAAGAAATAAAAGCATGAATCACCAACTCCAAGTCAGTGTAAGATAAAACTGTCTTCAATTTTGCAATATTTCTTAGATGATAAAAACAATTTTTGACCAAAAGTCTTGAATGTTTGTCCAGAGACAGAGACTGGTCAAACCAAACACCAAGATTTCTGATGCTCGACTGGACAGAAGAGCCCAAAGAACCAAGGTGACTCACAAAATCCTTAAGGCATATATTTCATATGCTCTGAGATGAGCGACAGCTATTTCTCACTGTAACTTTGAATTGCTGCTTTTTGACTTTAAAACAGTAACTGAAAAATGACTACAGCAACAACAGCAGGTCAAACTAATTCTTACATTTTCACAGTCACCACTACATGACAACATGACTTGCCCAATTACGATGGCACAGAAAGTTTGGGAACAGTTTTTATGGTGTAATAGACAGATAAACTGCTTAAATGTGGCTGTGAACTGCTGATCAAAACTCCCTCAGTTGAATGTAATTATGTTTTGTTTTACCACACCACAGCTATTAAATCTCTTAATTATAGATTAATTGTTATAGGCTTTTATTTTTAAGGACTCAAAACAACCTGCTTAAACAAGTGGCTTAGGCTGCTTAAGTAGATTTGTTCATATTTATTTGTACAAGACAACTTTAGTGCTGAAGATGCTCACAGCCTCAAATGTTGTCACTGTTGGCTCACAAGTAGCACGTTTATGGAAGGCCATTTCCTAGAGGCCAACCCACAGAGGAGGCATCACTGTTTTCTACAGCTCTGAGAACAATTTGAAGTAGACAATTTAATTTGGTCATTCACACTAGGGAGAGGGCAAACAGAGCTAGGATATGTAAATCAGTTAAATTGAAAATCAGTAGCTTTTTGTCAACTTGACAAGCAGTTCATTTGTCTTCATGTCAAAGAAAGCAAAGTCTTCCAAGAAATTTACTGTAGTTAGTCATGTTCCATTGAACATAAAGACAATGCAGAGAAGAAGAAAGTCAGCAGTGGTTTGGATGAAGTGCTGTCACTGCAGCTCAGTTTGAGACACATTAAATTGTTATGTACACTGCTTAAAAAGGTTTCTAATTGCTTTATTGAGGGTTGAAGAGAGTCTACGGTCTGACATGCTTAAGTCAAAATAACATTCTGTTTGATTTGACCCTTTCAGTCTTCCTGCTGAGAACTGATAACGATGCCTCCCACTCAAAGTACAGCTCCAAGTCTGCCGTTGTGTTGAGATGAAAGTTCTGCTTCAAGGCCAAGCCAGTTTTAGTTTATCTTTTTTCTTGGTTTAATCCCACTGAAGAAAACAGCTCATGTTTACATCTGCCTTTTAAGATATTGCAAACAAAAGCTTTTCTAAGATTTTAACCATGATTTCTTGTTTTCCTTGTTTTGTTTAAACAGAAGTAAATAATTCATAAATCACCCTTACAGCCTTGTGAGTCAGAGACCTTTCCATCCCCAGTGCCCGTAAACTGTATTTTTATACCCACATGGGAACTTTTTCACTCCCTAAACATGACTAAGAGTGTGTTCTCAGAAGGTATTAATAGCCAATGTATTCTTCAATAAGCCATAAAGTTCATTTATGAAGAACGTTGGGTACCAATGGAATGGTGGAAATGTCTGAAGTGCTTTAAACTAAAGATGATCATCTTTATGTTAGAGTTTTAAAAAATCGTGATGTTTCTGTTCTGGACTCTAGTTCAGTCGAAATATGTCGTTCAGTTGTAATATGTCATCATATTACTATCAAAGGAGTCCAGGGTTGAATCATAATTTCAACACAATACTGAGCAGCACGATTGGCGACAGGAACGACTCCCTTTAAACAGGAAGAAACCTCCAGCAGAACCAGGATGGGCGGCCTTCTGCCTCAACCAACTGGGGTCTGAGCTGACAGGAAAAAGATGCAGACAAACACTGATGGATTTGGACCAGTTGTCATGTCTGTGGAAAGATAAACAGTGAAACAGTTAATGACAACAATAATAACAATACAAACATGGAGAGTGAGGAGAGTATGATTACACCTTCTCATACTGTCCATGAACACCACATACAGGATCAGAGACAAGGGGAGAAGGTCTCAACATAGTGTAAGAATGGAAACACAGCTCTTGCTTTGGTTGTACATGTCAAGTCTTGGGGTTTTGGTTTATTATGTTCTGTACTTCGGGGTTTTTTCAGTAGTTGATTTTTCTTTTGTTCTCATTCGATGTCTTGGGTCATGTTATGCTTTTATTTTCCTTAGTCATCTAGTTTCCTGTTTAGCTTTTATTTTGGTTATGTCTGTACTTCCTGTTCTCCTCATTTTGTCATTCAGTACCTTTCAGCTTGTCTCTTCAGTCTAGTGTTTTTCCGTTCAGGTGTTTCTTGTTTCTGTGATTAGTTCCTGTGTTTGTTTCTCCCCATGTCCTCAGATGTTTTGAGTTTTGTAATCAGTTTGGTGTTTGTATTTAAACCTCTTGTGTCTGTTAGTCAGTGTCGGGTTGTTCTGTCACGCTTTTTAAAGGTTTGTATGTTGGACCCAAATGCAGAGAGGGGGACAACAAAAAACTAAAGTACAACTAAAAGTTTGATAAGAACAAAAATGCTGACGGGGCAGCAAAACAAACTTACATGGAGATGAGGAACTGAAGAGAAGCAAAGACATAATCCAAACAGGATGGTGAGAGACTAAGACTAAGACTGAGACTGGAAGATTAAGAACTAGAACTAGGACTGAAACTGCGAGAAAGACTAAGACTGCGAGAACAACTAAGACTATGACATAAAAGTTTTGCAACTCAACCAGGTAAGGAAGGAGGGGTTCGAGGACGGCGCCGTCTACGACGCCCCTCCGACGCCTGAGACCGAGGACGTCGCCGTCCGCGACGCTCCTCCGACACCAGGGTCAGAGGACGTCACTGTCCGCGACGCTCCTCCTACGTCTCCGCCTGGGCGACGTCCTCGGACCCTGGCGCTGGAGGATCGTCGCGGACGGCGACGTCCTCAGGCCCTGGAGCGGGACAGCAGTCGGCGGGACCCTCTGGCGGACAGCAAGAACTAGAACTAGGACTGAAACTAAGAACTGCGAGAAAGACTAAGACTGCGAGAACAACTACAAGTTTTGCGACAACAACCCGACATTGACTAACAGACACAAGAGGTTTAAATACAAACACCAAACTGATTACAAAACTCAAAACATCTGAGGACATGGGGAGAAACAAACACAGGAACTAATCACAGAAACAAGAAACACCTGAACGGAAAAACACTAGACTGAAGAGACAAGCTGAAAGGTACTGAATGACAAAATGAGGAGAACAGGAAGTACAGACATAACCAAAATAAAAGCAAAACAAAATAAAAGCATAACATGACCTAAGACATTGAATGAGAACAAAAGGAAAAACAAGTACTGAAAAACCCCCGAAGTATAGAACATAATAAACCAAAACCCCAAGACCTGACATGTACAGGGACCAGATTGCCTGTAGAATCCTAGGACACCATATTCCCACAGCACCCCCCCACCCCCACCCCACCCAGAATGGTCATAAGCATTCTCCAATTCTACTTGTGGAGCAGAGAGCCAAACTCCCATGACCCCTCAACAACTCTATGAGGATGAAGATCTAGTCCACCTTTCCATGACCTGGACCAAAGCCACATTGCTCTTCCTGAATGTACCCAACTACCTACTCACTATACGAAGTTGAGGCAGTGTGTGTCTTATATGTGTCATATATCTCCACTTAAATAAGTCAAAACTGGAAGCTATACTGTTTTCCCCTTGTACCCCTGCAGCTGCAGTCCCGACGTCATAAGTCTGGGGTTCATTTTTGATAGCCTGACCAATCAGATCCTCCTGCATTATGTTCACATGCAGAAGGGTCTGAAACCGGAGCCGCACTCAATCGTTTCCACGTCAAATTTTAGGACGGACCAATTATATATCACTTTTGTTGTGCATCATCCTGAAAACACAGAACTAGCATTTTCCACCCAGAGCACAACATTCAACATGGCGGACTCGGCTGTGGATGAAGTGTTTACTTCTGCGCTTGCTTGGGGCGGTCAAATACCTGAATGACCCCCGATCCTCTCCGGTCACTCCTACCCCGAGAAGGACAACAAAATCCCTGACACTCCAAAGCAGCTTTTCAACCCGACGACTCCAACACCTATACAGTAACATCCTTGCTATCACAGAATATTTACCATATTAGGCAACCCACAATGGTGCCCGCTGCTCTGACGGCTATTGGTTGGTAGATGTAAACGAAATGTCAACGTCGTGCCCATCAGAATAAATATTTTATTATTTTTTACTTCAAATATAATACTGTACTTTTATTCTAGATCCTTCTAAACACTCTGTGGAGGCATTATATTGTTAAAATATCGCTTTTAATGAAAATATTCCACAATCCACCTTTAGTACAGTAAACTGAATCAGCACAAATGAACTGAATACACACCAACTTTGGCCCAAAGTTTAGTAAACCTAGAAAGGTCATAACAAAAACACAACTATTTCTCCTGACACTGTGGCAGCTAAAGCTTCTGCTCTTATCTCAAGGTTTAAAGTCTAAATATTCATCTCTCTCTGTATACACATGGCACATGAAATAATATTCGGTTACAGATGGTGCACTTTGAGATCCACAGGGTGGGCAGACTAAATGACAGGAAGATATGTGGGGGAAAAAGGCTCTGAGCTGCCATTTGATTGATGTGTTATCTCCGTCCTTCCTGGCTCTCCGTTTTTTGACAATAATAATTTCATTCCAAACAGGACACTGCATATTTAAAATCCTGTTCACAGGAGAGTTTAGGTTTGATTATATCTTTCCGTCTGTCTGTCTGTATTGGGATTTGCTGTCAGGATGTCAAGTTTTACGGGCCAAATAAGAAGATGATTGTTTTTGCATGTTTTACAACCTTATATGTAATCCCCAAGAATATAATATTTACTCAAATATGTATATCCCAGTTTGAAAAAATGTTCACCCGACATTGTATTAGTAAAACAAATTTAAGCACTGTATTCATCTGAAGAAACACATTTTGAACTAAAGAAAAGTAGCAAGAAAATAAATGTGTTCCTCTATTTTTGTATTACATTATGTAAATAAATAGCAAAGACAGTAATAAGTGCCAAACTCATTCCCCCTGATTTCTGGCCCACTGAACTATTGCCACAGTACTTCATTTTGTCGTAATAATAAAAATAAGTAACACTAACAAGATGTTGCAGTGAGGGTGCTGCCTGCAGCTGCAATGACTCAAAGGAGTCCACACTCTGTGGCCCTGAGGCACCAGAGAGAATGAGGTTCCAGTCACTGTAATATGTCATCCAACAAATCGAACCCAACCGCTATCTGGGTTGTTTGTCTCCTGACACAACTAAGAAGGGCATGCTATTAAGTACGTTGGCCCAAAAATATAGTTTCCCCTTCCAAAGTCATTAGAACTGCTTTTGTAAATGGTTGTGGTTGGGTTGGGCACAGAATATTAATCCAGAGGTTAATACAGAAGATTTGTGTTGTCATTCTCAAAATGAGATCATAAAACTGTACAAGAACTGGTTACAAGAAATGTTGAAAGCGACAACAGTGGTCGCTCATCCCCTCCTTTCTCATTGTCAGATATCTTCTGCTTCATCATTAAATTATTAGAAGAAAATAAAGTAAAATATTTCAAAAGAAATTTTAAAGGGAGCCAATGCTGCTCCTGCCATTAAACACATGAACTGTCTTTTCAGAAATAATTACTTTAGTTTCAGAATTCAAAACACTGACTACAAAATGCCTATAGGCATGGAAATAATTGTTGGCACCCCTCAGTTAAAGAAAAAAAACCTTTAGTGGTCACCAAGGGATGAAAAGTAAGTTTAAAAATGTAGCGGTTGAACAACAGAATAATAAAAACACTGTATTCAACCTGGGGCGGGGCGGGCAGGGTTGCGGGATTTGAGAGTTATTTAATATAAACAACTCACAGGTAACAATGACCTAAATGTACAATATGTTAGAATAAGACCTTGTCTTTAAATCAGAGTGCTGCTGTTCATGTAGAAAAACAAAACCCTCTACTCTCAGTCACTCAGCCCCTCCCCTTCCTGATCTGATTTTTCAGCTGTGGTTTCCATTTCCAGTGTTGATCCTCATTTTGTTTCTCTTGTATTTGTTCAATTTTTGGGAGTGATGCCATGGTTTCTTAGGCTGTATTCACACCTGATAATCCAGTGGACTCGGTTCGATTGGGGACCAAAGTTGCAACATTGTTGCAGTTTTTAGTTGGTGCGGTTTGGATTCACACTGCAGTTTATGAACTGAACCAAATAACCTTTGGAGCACGTTACACCCCCGCCTGTGGTGGCGCTGTAGAGTTTTTGCATTACTTGAATGAGAATGAGCAGATAACATAACAGAGAACTACACAAGGAGGCTGAGATTTTTTAAATTGCTGTATTGACTTTCCGTGTGTTTCAGGACTGATTTTAAGGTTCTTTTAATTATTTATAAAAGTCTTAACAATCTTGGCCCTTCTTACTTATCTGAACCGCTTTTAAAATACGACCCTAAAGTCCTTTGGTACCAGCACTTTTATTACTCCGAAAGTCAGAACTAAAACCTACACCAAGGCATTGTTCCATTGTTATGGTCCTTGTCTGCCAGAAAGCCTCAGGGATGCAGCTTTGTCAAACCTATTTGCTCTGTAGCTGAACTGCTGGGGGTCCAGATGAGGGATTCGTGATCTGTTTGAGGTGGACATTCAAAGATCTTCATGACCACAGAGGTCAAGGTGACTTGTTATTTTAATATAAAGAAGAGTTTGCAAACATTTTAGATCAAATAACAATTTATCGGACATCATCACACTAAACTGAACATTTCCTGTTAAAATTTCTAAATAAGGAGGTTACACAATTGTGTAAAAAACATGAAATAATAAAATTCTAGTACTGTCACAAAAATGTCAACTTTCTGAGAACTGTTGATTGTTTTTAATACTGTTTATAATACATTTATTGGAGCTGTAGAGTTCCAAACAGGGTTTGGGGTTCATCAATTGATTAGCCAAAAGTCATTTATGTATGTGGGAATTGTTTGCAATATGTTTTTCTAACTTCATCTTCACCATATGTACAGCTACTGAAAGTACTAACACGTTCTTCTGATTAAGTAACACTTTTAATGTGCAGTACATTAGCATGGGTTATTTTAAAGCTACAGAAGGAGAAGCGAATGAAGCATAACAACTTGATAGTAAAAAAAAGGGTGTTTTGATAAATATCCATTGGCTTTCTCTGTGATGAAAAAGGGCGATTTCTGAAAACCTAAAATTACAGACTAAAACCTTTTATTCGTGAGCTTCTGAAACAACTAGACAGAGAAAAAAAACAAAGCAAAGTGAAAACTCAAACGTCTTTTACTGTAAATTCTTTGTTGTGTCACCATTTAAAGAACAAATGTTGATGCATCTTGTCAACATCTTATCAAAACTGAAAAGTAAAGTCACAGAAGTTCCTACAGGTTTCAGTGTGTTCATTCCCATAAACAAACAGTTGTACAAAGGCATTTAACTCTCCCTAATAATGTAGCTGACTGACAGATTAATGAAGAGGGCGTCCCACCTTCTACAAACCCAAAGGAGAAAAGATGGGAGCTCCTCTCACAGTGTCTCCCTGTGCTGTCAGGATTATTTATGAGAGTAAATACTGCTTTCTCTGCCTAGTAATTACTTTAAGAGTGCACTTCAATTAGAGTAGCTAATTAGTGTTTATCGTGTTTATGTTTTTCCAACCCCCCCCCCCCAATCGCTCTCTCTCTCTTTTAAAGGTTTGTGTTCCTCCGTCTGTGGCCATGCATTTGCTGTCATCTTTTGCATCTGCTGCTGAAAACTCTACCCATGCAATTTTTCCACATTGTTTAATTAATTGATGTAGATAAGCTAATATTCAAATGAATCCTTTTTGAAGTGCTGGAGTTCAGTCATACTGGTTTGGGATGAAGTGAGTTTTCCACCACACGTTAAGGAAAAGAAAACACACAGAAGGATTTGACCACTTATGAAAGGCTGTTCCTGCTCACTCTGGCATCAACGTATTGTTTATCTGCTGATTTTACAGTACAGCCTCGTGCTTTGTAACATCCTTCAGTACATCTTTTACTTCAAGGGCATTGAAGCATTTTGCATTTTTAGCTTTTACAGACCCCAACAGGGTTTTATAAACATATAAGTCATGAATTTCTCTAAGATTTACAGGGATGAGACCATGTGTATTACTGTATTTTCAGTCACTCTGTGTTTTTTTTCCATTTCTCATCCTGCTGTTAAAGCCCCTCCACATTGGATGAAGACCTCGTAAGGACATAAAATATCAGCCAGAGTGTGGAAGATCTCAGCAGGGTCTCGGTGAGGTTTTAAAGCATGGATTAAGAACACTGTGGGCTCCATATATCAGAAATGATGGAGTGTGATGCACTTTCTGCATGTTCTCATGTTCTCGCTTTTTATACATGAGTTTACTTCAGTAACTCCAAGTTGATTCAACAGACCAAAAACATGCATGTGGATTAATTGGCAGTTCTAAATTGCCTCTAGGTGTGTGTGTATGAATGGTTATCTGTCTCTATGTGGCCATGTGTTGGACTGCTGATATGACCAAGGTGCTGCCCCGCCTCTCACCCAGTGACCCCAGGAGTAACGCATCACCTCCATGTGACTCTGAACAGAATCAAAAGGATAGATGAACGTTTGTCCCTGGATGTAAAAAAGCATGAAGTACCACATTTCCAGCCTGAGGCTGTTTTTATACCAGGATAGTTTGGGGGACTCGGTTCAATTGAATATTTCACACCTTGGACTGGTTCACTTTCACATTGCACATCTGGAAGCAGACCAACCCACCTGGCCAACTACAACAGCTGCTTGTTCAGGATGGTATTACTCAAAACAAACGCAGACCAAAAAGGAAAAATAAAAAAATAAAAAACACAAAGAAAAATAAAAAAACAGCTCCAAAATGATCATCATCAGAATCAGACTTTCTGGCTTTAATTTGGTGTTTAAACCTGGTTGCCAATGGTTCTACTAGAGAATCTGTTTGTAATCTCACTAAACAAACTGAGACACAAGCTTTCAGATGGGTGGAGGGATGTTCTGACTGATCTGGACCCGGTTTAAATATGTGCTTGTGGATGCATGATCTTCAACTTTGTAAGGGGAAGTTCTTAATAAAAGCCTGTCCTTAACATTTTGCAGTGATAATTACAAAATAAGTATTTCCTTTTCCCTGCTGCCTAGTATGTGCATTTTGGGATGGATGCAAACTAGAATTTACTGTTCAGAGAGAATACAAAATATCCTGAACTTTTAGGTCTGTAACCTTCAGAATATAATATTACTTTTCTTTTTGCAGTTACTATGTTCAAACTTATACATTTACAGCAGAAACACTTTAATCGTTATTGTTGTTATTAAACTTGAACAAAATGACTCACCTGTGTCTTTTTCCTCCAATCAGCTCTTACTGTTCAGCTGTATGGCAAATGAGTTTTAATTGTCTGAATGAAGCTGAGTCCATCATCTGTAAATGCTGCAATGCTGGCAGCTGAACAAGTAGCTTAATCAAGCATGCAGACCCCCCCCAACCTCAAATCAAAGAGGCATTGTGCCTCATGTTCAAAGGATTCTTGGATTAAATGTCCAAGAATGTGCATGTTTCACAAACCGCAGAAATAATATAACAAGGACGACTGCTGAGTCTCCTCACTGTGATGTTGGTGCACATTTCAAATCATGCCCTTAAAGAAAAATACTGTTTATATGAAGCATTTGCACATAAAAGAAAGAGCCACCTTTGTGGGTTTTTTTTCTTCCTTTTTTTAGGATCACAGTGATCAAATATTCTTCAGGGGAAGTGACAAATGAAGGAGTGAATTCAGTAAAAGAAACTTTGTGGCTAATATCTCCTCAGTTCTTTCTGTATTTCTTTTAGTTAGAGAAACCCAGCAGGATGTTCCTGAGCTGTAAGGGAAACCTTTACATTGACATCAGAGTTGTATTGTTTCTGGATTTTGGGCACAAACGAGCGACTGTTGTTTCAGCTTTTTATACTAAAAACAGAATGAAAAAGTGACAGATTTCAAACAGAATATCCCCCATGTGTAGGTGTGTGTGTATGTACGTGTGTTTTAAAGTGCGTTCTAACATTTGATGCATATGTTGTCAGACTCCAGACAGCTTCTTGATGTAGCCTCCTCAGTAGATACAAACAAAAGAGGAGATGTGGAGAAAAACAAGGACAAAAAGCAGGTAAACACACAGTGTGTGTGTGTGCGTGAGTGAGTGTGTGTGGGCACAGCATGTTCTCTATTGGCCAGACGGGATCTGTCACTGTTGTGTATTACTGTGAATGATCTTTCCACAGTGGTTGTCTGGCTGTGTGTAACTGTTAAAGTCTGCTTCTCTCTCTGGAAGACAGACAGGAAAGCTTTATTTTTGTGGCCGTGAAAATGTATTTAAAGATGGAGAAGCTAACAAATCTAGTAAAAAAATTATTTATCCATGGCGCACTTAAAAGCACAATGAAATAGAATACATAATAAAACTGCTGAATGAAACCTGAATATAAACTGGAGTACATCATTTAATGTCATTGGGTAATGGACACTGAGCAGTTTTCCTGCTTCAGTGTGGGTTTTTTCATTGTCACAGGCTTTACACATAGATTGAAACCTGAGCTCTAAAATAAATTGGAATACTGAAATAAGAAACAATGTTCAATGAATAAATGCAAAAGTATACAAACAGTTATTGTGGACAAGATTTTTATTATAACATCAAATGAAACTATCAGCTTTTCATAAATGTAACTGACCTTCATGTCAAGGATAGAGAAATAGATGTAAAATCCTTTTAAAATCTTGTATACGAATGTGGCCTTTTAAAAACATAAATGATCTAATAAGAATAAGGGCCTATAGGCCCTGTCCCAATACCTGCACTTGTGCCCTTGAGCACTTCAAAAGCGTGTTCCCGATGAGGGGCGCAAGTGCGTAGGGTGTCCCGATTCTCCAAAGAAAGATGTGTCCTATATCTAATAAAAAATATAATTAATTAATAACGGTACTGACGTGTATTTTCAGACTGAAATACTAACAGTTTAATCACTTATTCTGTTTTATATGCCTCCTTCGGTTCCTGTGCTTCATTCTCCTCAAAATAAATGTTTGTTGGAGTTTTAAAATAATTTCTAGTATAAAAATAGTGCAAAACGCGACTGGTACTGCCATTTTGGTTGTTATGGAGAAAGAACGCTGAGGCATGTAGTGCTCACTGTCCCAATACTGCTAATACAGTGGGGCAAAAAAGTATTTAGTCAGCCACCAATTGTGTAAGTTCTCCCACTTAAAAAGATCAGAGAGGCCTGTAATTTTCATCATAGGTATACCTCAACTATGAGAGACAAAATGAGGAAAAAAAATCCAGAAAATCACATTGTCTGATTTTTAAAGAATTTATTTGCAAATTATGGTGGAAAATAAGTATTTGGTCACCTACAAACAAGTAAGATTTCTGGCTTTCACAGACCTGTAACTTCTTTAAGAGGCTCCTCGGTCCTCCACTCGTTACCTGTATTAATGGCACCTGTGTGAACTCGTTATCAGTATAAAAGACACCTGTCCACAACCTCAAACAGTCACGCTCCAAACTCCACTATGGCCAAGACCAAAGAGCTGTCAAAGGACACCAGAAACAAAATTGTAGACCTTCACCAGGCTGGGAAGACTGAATCTGCAATAGGTAAGCAGCTTGGTGTGAAGAAATCAACTGTGGGAGCAATTATTAGAAAATGGAAGACATACAAGACCACTGATAATCTCCCTCGATCTGGGGCTCCACGCAAGATCTCACCCCGTGGGGTCAAAATGATCACAAGAACGGTGAGCAAAAATCCCAGAACCACACGGAGGGACCTAGTGAATGACCTGCAGAGAGCTGGGACCAAAGTAACAAAGGCTACCATCAGTAACACACTACGCCGCCAGGGACTCAAATCCTGCAGTGCCAGACGTGTCCCCCTGCTGAAGCCAGGACACGTCCAGGCCCGTCTGCGGTTTGCTAGAGAGCATTTGGATGATCCAGAAGAGGATTGGGAGAACATCATATGGTCAGATGAAACCAAAATAGAACTTTTTGGTAGAAACTCAACTTGTCGTGTTTGGAGGGGAAAGAATGCTGAGTTGGATCCAAAGAACACCATACCTACTGTAAAGCATGGGGGTGGAAACATCATGCTTTGGGGCTGTTTTTCTGCAAGGGGACCAGGACGACTGATCCGTGTAAAGGAAAGAATGAATGGGGCCATGTATCGTAAGATTTTGAGTGAAAACCTCCTTCCATCAGCAAGGGCATTGAAAATGAGACGTGGCTGGGTCTTTCAGCATGACAATGATCCCAAACACACCGCCCGGGCAACGAAGGAGTGGCTTCGTAAGAAGCATTTCAAGGTCCTGGAGTGGCCTAGCCAGTCTCCAGATCTCAACCCCATAGAAAATCTCTGGAGGGAGTTGAAAGTCCGTGTTGCCCAGCGTCAGCCCCAAAACATCACTGCTCTAGAGGAGATCTGCATGGAGGAATGGGCCAAAATACCAGCAACAGTGTGTGAAAACCTTGTGAAGACTTACAGAAAACGTTTGACCTCTGTCATTGCCAACAAAGGCTATATAACAAAGTATTGAGATTAACTTTTGTTATTGACCAAATACTTATTTTCCACCATAATTTGCAAATAAATTCTTTAAAAATCAGACAATGTGATTTTCTGGATTTTTTTTCCTCATTTTGTCTCTCATAGTTGAGGTATACCTATGATGAAAATTACAGGCCTCTCTGATCTTTTTAAGTGGGAGAACTTACACAATTGGTGGCTTACTAAATACTTTTTTGCCCCACTGTATGTGCGCACTTGTTCACTATGCACTTCCAGCCCTTATATGCCCTTCTGCTAAGTGCACTTCGTGGAAGACTATAGGGTGCAGGGTGGGTATTGGGACAGGGCCTTTGATATTTTACTCCAGCTTTAAGATCTCCATCCACTGATGAATCAATCACCACATGTTCCCTTACATTGTTTCATGTAGCCAAAACTGCCTATAAATGTTCTTCATCTAAAGGAAATCTGAGTTGGACAACACATGAAATAATGAGGATTCATGTGTCATGATTCTTGTCTAATCTTGTCATGTTCATCATGTTGTTTATCTTTTGGATCGATTCTGTCTTGTTGCAATCATGTTCATGTTCTGCAGCGACTCATAGCTGATTCCAGATTACTCTCACCTGTCTCCGCCCCTTTATAAGCTGTGAGTAGTGTTCCAGTCAGCACCAGTTTGTTTGTAGGAACTGTGAAACAGCATTCCAGCAGCTGACTTGTTTTATGTCAAGTTACCTGCTTTTCCTTGAGCGTATCGAACCTTGTTCTGTTTCTTTGACCATGTCCATCCTAGACCCCTTGGATTTATTGAACTCTCTTTTTAAATTTCTGAATTATCTGTTCTCTGACAACACCTCCAGCCTCCTCCTTTAAAATTAAATGTAAATAGCAAATGTCCTGTATTTGCAGGGGTGGGGGAGCTGGGAGGGCTGTACGCCCCCGGCCCAGCTCAGAGGTGTGATGTGAAAGTCCGACCTCTTCCACATCTGAGGGAAGCTCATGACAGGTGAACAAGCAGGCCCTTCCACATCTTAAATCCAGAGGAATATGGACCACTCAATATGTAGATCTATGCAGGGATTATATAGGATGCCCAGTCAGGTTTGAGTCATGGTTGCTAAAAGTTTTACCTGACAAACTGACTTTAGTGATGTAGTTGGTGTGAAATATTGAATAAAATGTTGTGCTGCATGACTTATTTTCACTCTCACATGTAGCTTTATGATGCTCAAATTTAAAGCAAATCACTGATATCGTCTCCAAGTTCATTGTAAGTAAAGATCGTCACCACCTGTCCTCTACTGTCAGAGCTTTATTATCTGGGTTTCCCGGTCATTTGCTCTGCCCCCCCCCACCCCGCCCAGGTGCAAATGTTCCGCTAGTATGTATTTGTATAGCACTTTTCTAGTCTTACTGATCACTCAAAGCATTTTTACACTACAAGTTTTAGACTCACTCAGTCACAGAAGCCAACAGGCTACTAGGTGTTCGGTGTCTTGCCCAAGAACACTTTGACATGTGGTGGTGGAAGCTGGGATCAACCTACCAACCTTCTGCCATGTTCTGTCAAGCCTGTTAAAGTTAGAGATGCAATATGTAAGAATTAGACCTTGTCATCAAATCGGAGTCCCACAGTTAGAAAAATAAAACAGTGTGCTCTCAGCCACTCACCTCCTCCACTTCCTGATTTTTCTGCTGGGTTGCCAGTTCCAATGTTGATCCTCGTTTTGTTTCTCTTGTATTTGTTTAATTTTTGGGGAAAGATGCAGTGGTTTCTGATAGGTTTACAAGTTACCTCAGGGCTGCTTTGTTTACTGGCTTTCATTTCATCCACAGCGTTGCTACTCTTTGCTGCTGGTTGTTGTGTAATTGCAACTGCTTGATTCTGTCATGGCTGAGATTGAAATCTATTACAATGTAACTTTACTTTAACCAGTGGTGGCTGGTAAAATATTTTTTGGGTGGGGCTGCATAAATCCAATTAAGTGACGGTCAATAAAACATTTGTAAAGATGAGTTAATGTAAACCCTGTATAGAAAGAAACATTTTCAACTTCAGTTAAATTTTTAACAAAGAATGTATTCAAATGTAAAATAAAATAAATAATCACCAGAACTGGTTAATCTAGTCAGCCAAACAGACAAATTTTGTGTATTAACATTACATTTTGTGTTAAGTAATATTTAATATAATATAAACATTAAATATGTTTGATCATTTTAATTGTCCAGCACTGGATAAACCTACACAGTTGTTTCCAGTGTGTCTCAGGAAACCTCCCACTGGGCTGCGGAAACAGTTCTCCAGGCAGCAGGTCAAACTGACGAGATGATGAGAGAAGACAAAACACAATTTTAAACTTCCTAACAACTTGTTTTTTTTTTCTTTACAGACTTCTCTGTCTCTGGGTTTAGCAAGTTTCCCTTCTGTTCAGTTTTATTCTACCAGAAAACAAAAAGAAAACATTACTTACTTTCATTATCCGTGTGTCTCCTGATGTTCTCTTCTTTATATTTTCAGACAGATGTTTCATATCCCTCATCACTCCTGTAACCAGGATGCTGCTTGTTTTAAATCAAATCAAATCAAAAATACTTTATTAATCCCCGAAGGGAAATTAAGCGTTGTTGTAGCTCAGTTCTTCTTTAGGGAGTCATTGTAGAGGGTTCTAGCTGTGGACATGAAGGATCTCCTGTAGGGTTCTAACTGTGAACAGGAAGGCTCTCCTGTAGCGTCTGTGCTGCAGCAGATTATGAAGAATCTTCTGACTGAAGACATTCTCTTGTTGAGTTACTGTGTTCTGAAGAGGATGATGGGGGTTTTCCATGTTCTTCATCCTCCTTTGGACAATCAACTCAAGAGACTTCAGTTCTGTTCTGTCCCACTGTCATACTAACCTCATGTTTCTTTTTACCTCTCCCAGCATTCTAACATTGTTTCTCTCCAGCAACTATCTCCCTGATCACACTTACCCTGATAGTTCTCCATCAACTGAAACACCCACCATCAAAATAACAATACTTACCAGCGTTGCTTCTTCTAACGTCACCCTCCAATGGCACTACAGAAGTTTTGTACATCCTCAGAACCATTGTGGACTTATTACAATCTGTCAGGTGTAAAAGAGAGACCACTACACTGTATTTTGGAATTTCTATGTAGTTTTTCTTTGTTTCACTAGAAAGGTCTCACTTAGATGCAATAACTCTTGTGACTGTAGACTTTAATCTTACATCTGGTAAAACCTTTAATTGTGAGGTAATGCAAAACAGAGCTGAACTTTCATACAGGAACAACTATAAAAGTTCTCTTATTTAATATTTTAAGTAATAAAGGGTTTTTGTCACTTGGAGAAAATAAGTGACAATGCTTCAATATAATAGCACAGAGCTAAGATGTATTGAACAATACAGGGATGTGATATGAGTTTCACAGCAATGAAATATCTCATGTTAAACCCAAACGTATTTTAAAGATGTAAAATAAAGTTTATTATAATCATGTTACAGTTTTTTCTGTAGTTTGGAATACTTAGACAATGATTGGATAATCGTTTTCATCTTTTAATTTGCTGGTTTGACCATGTTAGAAATTCAACCTAAACTTTTTTCAGAAAGCTGAAAATTACAACATAGTCACCACGGGTTTACATAACAGCTTTATTTAAAAAAAAAAACTCAATCAGCAGCTGTCCAAAAAAAAAATCTTCAGTGAAGAGGGCAGTGTTGTTTGAAGATGATTGATAGCACTGAGAGACGACACACAATAAAATTATGTGACATTGTGGATAAAAGAAAGTATAATTTAGCACATTTTCTTCAATCAACCTTGGAGAAAACATTTATTTTTTCCAAGTAGCTCAGCTTACTTATGGAATGATTGGTACCAAAATAAATGAACGTATTAATTTACTATATCTAAACAGAATTTCAGACCGCAGGATAAACAAAGCTGTTTGGGTTTCTCTCATTGTATCATAGTTTGTTTCTGACTTGTTCACCTCACTGCAACAGGCAGGAAGTATTTGTTTCTCAGATCAGTAATACACTCAGTTATTCTAGTTGCTGCTTTTTCCCACCGACTGTCTTCGTATCTAAAAATATAACTGATTTTTTAGGTACAGGCACACACTCAGCGGAAAAACTGAACAAAACAAGTTAAACATTCATTCACATTACTCAACAGGGAGAAGTTCTTGCCTATCTTCACTGTTCGACAAGGTGTTGTGCTTATTTTATTACTTTTTTTCTAACTTTAGTCTTATAAGCAGGAGGAGTGGTTTCATCCAGAGACCCCCTGCTCTGCCCTCTGTGCTATAATTGTTTGTTCTGGCTGAGTGAGCTTGTGTATCTCCCACCGATAACACTAAACACAATTTCCCCCAGGAGCGGACTTTACTGAGAAAAAACCTGTGCAGTCCGTTTCCAAGTAAAGAGCAAATTAAAGGAAGGAAAACAGGACCCTCTGGACCGGGCACAGAGTGTTAAGCTTGTTAGAGTCTTATGTGAATGATGTATTTATCTCTCCAAAAGAAAAGTCAAGGTGATACTTTCAACTGGGTGTTTTTATGCCCCTTCTCACAGGATGATGACCCCACCGTGCCTTAAAAAAATTCAGATATACTTTATATTAGGATCACAGTGGGCTCATCTGTGGTGAGGTTGTGTCTATATTTTGATCTTTTTGTTTTTGTTAGTTTCAGTTTCACAACTTTCAGATGAAACAATAGCAACCACTGCATTAAAGGTGCCCTGTCACGCAAACTTCATGACTTTGTGGTTAATTCTGAAGTATTAACCTGTAATCTGAATATGAACCTGCATAAAACTGAGTTAACAATAGAAATGTATATAGATGTTAAATTACAGGTTGAGTGTCCTCTGTAGATTGGGGCAATGGATCTGCACCCAGCCTCAAAAGTAACTTTGTAGCAAACCCACCTTGAAACTGGCTAAAGTTTAGAAAGTCACTGTCTTTGTTATGTGGCTGATCTGCCTGTGGGTGTGAGTGTGTGTGTGGGTGCGATTAACCTAATTTCCAACAGGTGGATCAGCTCTGGAGCGGCAGGTGTGGCTCATTCTCCTCTTCACCTGAGAGGGGATTTAAGGGGAGGATCAACACGAGACAGGCGCCAGATAGTTCTCTCTCAGCACTCGGTAGAGGTTCTAACACTGACCGTTTAAGCATTTCAGGAAGACGAGCCCATTAATGCTTGGTCTTCCTTTTCTTTATGCCCACAGGAGTTT
This sequence comes from Pachypanchax playfairii, assembly GCA_006937955.1. Classification (NCBI taxonomy): domain Eukaryota; kingdom Metazoa; phylum Chordata; class Actinopteri; order Cyprinodontiformes; family Aplocheilidae; genus Pachypanchax; species Pachypanchax playfairii. The sequence goes on from SSNP01000109.1 coordinate 1,254,127, forward strand.
CACCCGGATCTATCGCCTCTCCGAGGATCCGCGCCTCCTGCCCTGGAGAGCATCCGCTTCCACAGGCTCTCACGCTGGCTTGGATTTCCCCGGACCTGCTCTCCGCCTGTCTCTTCCTCCCCGGAGCCTGCACCTGCTGGACACACGGACCCAGAGCTGATCTGTTCACCCTCCAGCACCTGCACATCTCACTCCGGACCACAGACCTCTCTCAGCCACTAACCACTCCTCCTCTCTACCACCACCATCTGCGCCATCCACGTAAGCCTGCTTTCCTGTTCTCATGCTTGCTCCAACATCACAACCCTCAGATATCTAACCTGTGCTCTCACCGTCTAGAATCCCACGGTTCCATCCCGGTGAGGCCCGGTTCCTGTACAGCCAGCAGCACAGGAGTCACGTGCCTGGCCGTGCTCTTCTCATACTTTTCAATAAACATTTTAAAACTGTTTTGTTGTCTGGAGCTTGTGCTTGTAAGAGGGTTCGCACCAAACAGAGGCCATGACAGTCTTAGCTTGAACAAACACTTAAATTACTATTGTAAGTTCTGAGAGTCTCTCCAGAAATAAACTGAAGCCATTTGTCCTGGAAATCTGGATTTTTCGGCAATATGGACATGTGTAAGTCCGGATGGAGCGTAGCACAATGACACTGACGGTCCGCCATGTTTGCTACTGAATGCCTGAGCTAACTTTGCAGATGTCCTCTCAACTGCACAAGCTAATAAAAATAATGAGCAAAATCAGTGTGATGTCATAATGATAGGATTTTCAAACTCGCCTGAATCCTGCACCTGAAAAAAAAAAAAAACAGGAAAAGAATTTATTTTTCAATTTTAACAACTGAAACTAGAAAGGCCTTCATTTACAACATGAAACACCATTTCCATTGTTTTTAAATCCAGAATACACCTATAAGGATAGACTTAAAGATCTTGAGCTTATTAAGACATTTGTACTGTTCATTCTAAGAAAGATTGCATAATATTCTTCAACCAATCAATCATACTTCATTAATCCATGCAGGATAATAATTAGAAATTAGATTTTAAAACTAAAATTTGGTTGTATGTTTTATGTTCATTTAACCAACATCTAGCATGGTATTAAATGGTAAATGACCTGTATTTGTAAATGGTAAATGTTCTGTATTTTGTATAGCCCTTTTCTAGTCATTCAGACCACTCAAAGCGCTTTCACATTCACCCATTCACACAACTCGATATGTAAGCCGGGGGGAGAGGTTAGGGGCTAACACTCACACAACCCGATACGCAGATCGGGGGGCAACATGGGGTTCAGGGTCTTGCCCAAGGACACTTCGACATGTGGCGGTGGAAGCCGGGATCGATCCACTCAAAGCACTTTACACAGCAGCTTAAACACTCACCAATCTGTAAATCAGGTGGCTACACAGGGTTCAGTGTCATGCCCAAGAACATTTCGATATGTAGAGGAGAGAAGCCAGGATCGAACCATCAACTTTCAGATTGTAAGGCAACGGCGTTTCCCTCTGAGCCACAGCTGCCCTGGGAAGCTTTGCAAGACAACAGTATAGTAGTGACTGTCTCCTGTGGTGAGCAAAATGGGATTGTTGGCCTTATATCTGTCTGAATTTATGAATAAATAACCAAAAAAAGGACATCTCATCTTAACCTTTTCTGTAATCTTGTGCCTGACTTGTTTCCATAAATATCTTGAGGAGTTTTTTTGTATTGATAAGTTTTAGTCAGTAATTTAGAAAATAAAATGTTGAAAAAAGGTTTGAAAATACCATCAAATCAAATTTCTGCTTAACCTTCCATGGACTGGTTTGGTCTGATTCAAAGCACAAAGATCTAAGACTGGGAATCTGTATAAACGCCATAATGTGCAGAAATATCCACAGATGTTCATCACTGCTTAGCTAAGACAGGAAGCAATCCCAAATGTCCCTGTTGCTTATGTACAGTGGGGCAAAAAAGTATTTAGTCAGCCACCAATTGTGTAAGTTCTCTAACTTAAAAAGATCAGAGAGGCCTGTAATTTTCATCATAGGTATACCTCAACTATGAGAGACAAAATGAGGAAAAAAAATCCAGAAAATCACATTGTCTGATTTTTAAAGAATTTATTTGCAAATTATGGTGGAAAATAAGTATTTGGTCACCTACAAACAAGTAAGATTTCTGGCTTTCACAGACCTGTAACTTCTTTAAGAGGCTCCTCGGTCCTCCACTCGTTACCTGTATTAATGGCACCTGTGTGAACTCGTTATCAGTATAAAAGACACCTGTCCACAACCTCAAACAGTCACGCTCCAAACTCCACTATGGCCAAGACCAAAGAGCTGTCAAAGGACACCAGAAACAAAATTGTAGACCTTCACCAGGCTGGGAAGACTGAATCTGCAATAGGTAAGCAGCTTGGTGTGAAGAAATCAACTGTGGGAGCAATTATTAGAAAATGGAAGACATACAAGACCACTGATAATCTCCCTCGATCTGGGGCTCCACGCAAGATCTCACCCCGTGGGGTCAAAATGATCACAAGAACGGTGAGCAAAAATCCCAGAACCACACGGAGGGACCTAGTGAATGACCTGCAGAGAGCTGGGACCAAAGTAACAAAGGCTACCATCAGTAACACACTACGCCGCCAGGGACTCAAATCCTGCAGTGCCAGACGTGTCCCCCTGCTGAAGCCAGGACACGTCCAGGCCCGTCTGCGGTTTGCTAGAGAGCATTTGGATGATCCAGAAGAGGATTGGGAGAACATCATATGGTCAGATGAAACCAAAATAGAACTTTTTGGTAGAAACTCAACTTGTCGTGTTTGGAGGGGAAAGAATGCTGAGTTGGATCCAAAGAACACCATACCTACTGTAAAGCATGGGGGTGGAAACATCATGCTTTGGGGCTGTTTTTCTGCAAGGGGACCAGGACGACTGATCCGTGTAAAGGAAAGAATGAATGGGGCCATGTATCGTAAGATTTTGAGTGAAAACCTCCTTCCATCAGCAAGGGCATTGAAAATGAGACGTGGCTGGGTCTTTCAGCATGACAATGATCCCAAACACACCGCCCGGGCAACGAAGGAGTGGCTTCGTAAGAAGCATTTCAAGGTCCTGGAGTGGCCTAGCCAGTCTCCAGATCTCAACCCCATAGAAAATCTCTGGAGGGAGTTGAAAGTCCGTGTTGCCCAGCGTCAGCCCCAAAACATCACTGCTCTAGAGGAGATCTGCATGGAGGAATGGGCCAAAATACCAGCAACAGTGTGTGAAAACCTTGTGAAGACTTACAGAAAACGTTTGACCTCTGTCATTGCCAACAAAGGCTATATAACAAAGTATTGAGATTAACTTTTGTTATTGACCAAATACTTATTTTCCACCATAATTTGCAAATAAATTCTTTAAAAATCAGACAATGTGATTTTCTGGATTTTTTTTCCTCATTTTGTCTCTCATAGTTGAGGTATACCTATGATGAAAATTACAGGCCTCTCTGATCTTTTTAAGTGGGAGAACTTACACAATTGGTGGCTGACTAAATACTTTTTTGCCCCACTGTATGTCTTAGAAGAGCAATGACAAATCAATAATGTTTGCTATTAAGTTGCCTTTTCCTGAAGTAGGGGAATTGGTACGTTAAAAAATTGCCCCCTGTCAGGTGTGTTTGCATCTTGCAGGGTTCAATTTATCTCTGGGTTTTTTTATAAAAAGAAGAAACTATAAAGAAATTGCTACCTCTCTGTTGCCTTGAGCTTGAAGAAATAAACTGTCAATATTTGCTCCTGGGGACCGGCAGGAGGACGTGCACATAAATCACCCAGCATGCACCTGTCCAAAGCCCCTGCCACAGAGTCCTGTGTCATCGCGTTTAAGATCACGCTGCTGCAGAGGCTTCGCTTCATCTCTGAATCAATGTGCCAGGGGGCACCGAGAGCTGCGGTGGCACTCGCATCGAAGGGACAGAGGAGGAAAATTACTTTTCCATCGTTTCCCATTGTGCTCTCACTTCTGCCTGTTTACACGCACTTTACTGCTGTTGTGATAAAAACCACAACATTCTGGTTTCACACTATTTTATCCACCTTTTGTTAAGGTCTCCCTTCAAATTTCCCTGTTGCCATTGCTTATATAGGTTAATGCTGCATATAGAAATAAGTTACATTTTATTTTCACACAGTGAAGCACAACAGCTAATGGCAATTTAATGTTTGCTATACATCCAGCAGAGAAAATGAGTCTGGCTACATAATTGGCCCAACTCATTCTGATGCCCTTTTTTGAGACAAATAAGACCTGTCCCCCAAAACAACGGGAGTCTTGCATCATGTCCTTTGTCACTCGATAGCCAGTGCGCCCAGAAAAGCTTCCAGCTGCTGTCATTAGAGGGAAATGGCTCCAAATGCACAGCTCCGCAAGAACGAAAGGCTTCCACGAGCTGAGCAATCAGCCTCAGACACCTGCAGCTTCTGGACAATTTCTCACAGAAATGATTTTTGCCAACAGTTTGTACGAGCCAATTATATAAAGTGAAATGTTGCAGCATGAGTTTTTGTATAATATTGGATAATTGAATAGAAATCAGAGACATCTTTAATGTTTGATATTTGTGTTTCATTTTAGCTCCATCTTTCTTTTTCTTTTTTGTCTTAAAATAGAAAAATAAGGAGCCGGAAGCAAAACCGAGGGCATCCTGGTCTGAAGTTATTAACACACTCCTTGGCAAGTGTTACTGTATTAAAGTGCTCTTTGCTTTTCTTTTAAAAGAATCTCATTTTCCTCTCAGTTCAGAGAAACTGTGGGGGCAGGGGTACTTTTATTTAACTGTAATTAAAGACTGAGTATTTGAAATACGCAGAGAAGCAATGGAAAACATGCTGGTGCCAAGTTTGAATAATGCTTCTGAAACCACTGTTTCATCCCTCAGTCTAATTGTTTTATCAGTGGGATATTTAACAGAATGGAACACAGACAAAGAGTTGCCAAACAAAAAAAACATCCATATTGGAAAAATAGATGCTTCTTTCCCTCCTTTTCTTGTCTGCCAGTCTGTCTGCTTTCCTCTTACACACACACATACACACACACACACACACACACACACACACACACACACACACACAAACTTCCCTCTTGTGCTTCACAAACGCTTTGAGGGGTCCTGGCAATCTGTTCAATCATTCCCTTTCACAGGTTTTTATCTGGCTCTCAGAGGCCTAATTATTAGTGACGGAGGACTTTACCCATTTGAACAAATGACAGTAAAAGGTCCATCCTTCCTTCACCACAAGAATCAGGACATTTTAATGTGAAACCTCCACTGAGTTTGTACCTAATATTAAAGTGTTTCTAACCACTCTCGGCTTTAAAAAGGCTAAAACATGAAAGGTAAGGAAAAGAAGGCAGTATTCTACAGAAAATCACAGATCTGATGGGATTTAAAAATACATGTCCCACCCAGTAAATTAATACAGAGCAAGCTCAATTACAACCAGTAAAATAAAATAACTTCAAATAGCTTTGCAAGACCGGGAAGAAAGACCCAAAGATTTGATTGATGGATGATTTACATGACATTGTATTTTAAGTAAATTCAAGCCATTTCATGTAGTTTGATTTAAATTCATCTGCATTCAGTCTTCATGTGCTACTATTTTCCTATTAAAAACAGAGGGCTTTCCTTCTTCTTACATAAGAGACACGCATCAATTTCAGTGCAGTGTGAGTCAGAAAACGGTGGCTTTGTGTCATTAAGAGCTTCTTTTTAGACAGTCTACCGATCGCAACAGCCATTTAAAAAACAACGAGATAAGAATAATATGAATTTCTCTGAAGATGCAACACAAATTAGAAGTTCAGAATTGACTGAAGGGGCCCAAGATGAGATAAAAGATGATCGAAGTCTATTTCACAAACACCCACTCTCAAGTTTTTTCCATTCTCTGATACTGAATCTAATTTATTCACTTGGTGTAGCGTCTGCTGCGTTGTTGATTTAGGAAGACTGGAAGCTGTGAATTACATTTATCAGCTGAAAGACTCAGCGACATGCTAGACTGGATGATGTGAAAGCTTTGCTTCAACAGTGAAAGAGGGAATACGAGGTTAATCTAAAAGCAGCGGGCAGCAAGCGCCTCTGTACGCTACGGGGCGAGAGGAAGGCGGCGTTTAGTCCATGCAAAGCAACACTTTTCTACAGAGATCCTGATGAACACCCAGGACATTGTCACCCTTTATGTCAGCTGCCCTTCTCATGGAAAAACAGGCAAAATCTTGTCAGTTTATTATAGAACATAAAGATAACAGCAACTTTTACTGCTACTGTCAGAGTCTGCAATTCACACACAGTATATTTATTAGCTATTTGTTAGTTTTAGGTCAATGTGGGCAACATAAAATGCAGATGACTGATCCTAGACCTGACATAATCCACCTCTTCTGGATTTTTTGTTTGTCGGGATTCATTTCAATTTATTAATCCAACAATCACTTTGTTCATTCACCCACAGATGCGGAAATGTTCCGCATTCTGCTTGTCATAATAATACAACAGTTGGCACTTAGACATCAAGAATCCTGCTAATTTAGTCATGTGATAATGAAGCTTTGAAATTTTAAGGAAGATTGTGACTGAATCGTAAAATCTGAAAAATTAACAACGATAGCAGGAAAAACTATCATGTCAATGCCTTAAACTAAATGTCTGAGTTGTTTGGTGCAGTGTTTCCCAACCCTGGTCCTCAAGGCACACTGACCTGCATCTTTTAGATGTTTCTGTACTTTGGAATATGTGATTTAAATTAATGGATAATTAGCAGCTTCCACTGATGTTAAAGCCAAGTTGTCTGGTAATTTAGGCGGTTAACTCAGCTGTGTTGGCCCCCTGGGCCACCACTCTGGACACGCACCAGATTCTATTGTGTTAAAGAGAACAAAAATCTAAAAGATGAAGGATACTGGCTTGGTAATCTTATTTAAACTTCTTTTCCTGTGTAGATTTATGTTTCTGATCAATAAAGCTGATTCTGAGATCAACCAGATTTGTAGTCACAGTGGCGACAATCATTTAAATGTAAATGTTTCATCCAAAAGACACTAATTCCTCAATACAGAGGCTTCAGGCACGTCAGCTTCCACAGGTAATTCCCGCGTTCACCATAGTTTTAGGATGGATATCTCATGCATCTGCCTATGGAGGTATGAAGAGAGCTCTTTTTCTTTTTTTTACTTGTTATTAGTGTAATGAGATGATTAGTTTAATGAGCAGTGAAAGTAATAACAATGTAATGGCATCACCGTTATACTGCAGGACATGGCCCTGGCCCTTAGCACCAAAGTGGAAAATAAAATCACCAGAAACATCTTTATCAGGCTTTACGACTCTTTTAAAATATGATCATTCAATATGCTCTCATGTGAAAATGCTAACTGCAAAAGAAAAGTGCAGGTAAATGTGTAGATGATGTTCATGTCATCTCTTCATACACGTCTCACCCTGAACATATTTCTTTGTGAAGCATGTTCTCTTACTCGGTGTAAAAGCAGGCTGTCAAAAAGGCAAGAAGATGAGGTTTCATCATGTGCTCGGTCATTTGTTCCTGCTACTTATGGTCTGACCGCTGGTGGCCTGCGCTGCTGTTGGTTGATTTATGGGCCCAATCACTCTAAAACCGATGGAGGTCAGGTTCAGTGCCACTGTATGATTGAAGCTTTGGATGTACCAAAGGAATACAAATGGTCTACTGTCTTCAGAACTTGTGTCAATCACACATTCTTCCATGCTACTTATTTGTGCTCCATTTTATCAACATATAAACACAGATGTGTCCACGACTGTGATCAAAAATATTGTTTTAAGAGATAGCTCAGTATTTGTGAAGGGGGGTTCTGAGGAAGAACAATGAACAGTCAGTATCTCACCTGCTTTAGATGTGTATACTATAGCTCTTAGAATATCTTCAGTTGAGGAAAACTGAGTTTAACTCTGTCTAGACTGACAAACTGCTTGTATTTCAGATTGTTTTTCATACTGAATCTTATATTACTACTACATGTTGTTTTTCTTGCTGTTAGAACTCTGGAACTTTCCCCACAGTCTCTAGATGAAACCACTGCTCCTGATATAGTAGATTAATTTGTTCTTAAAGTAATATATAAATCTAACAGCAAATATGTCTCATATGTCATTTGGTCTTTGTCCTACAGTCTCTAGCAATTCGCTCATAATTACAGTCAAGCTTTAACTGTTTCTTCATACTCAGGTCTTACAGAGAGTTTCCTGCAACAGGTAAGATATTCATCGTTCATATCATTTCTACTAAAACCCACAAGACCTGTTCAAAGTGTCTTCAAAATGTTTTTCCTGTTAGTGTGCTGCACAGTGCAGCAGTTGGTGATGATATTAACTCGTAGCAAGAAGGTCCTGTGTATAAAAATTGGCTGGGGCTTCTCTGCATGGAGTTGCATGTTCTGCTGTACATGTATGGGTTTCTATGGGGATTCTTCAGACCTCCCACAAACACATTCATGTGAGGTTAACTAGAAACTATAAAATGGCCTATAAGTGTGTTTGTTTAAAAGGTTGTCCATTCCTGTGATGGACTGGAGACCTGTTCAGGTATAACCCTGCCTCTTGCCCAATGACTGGTAGAATACAAGCACTGAAACCCCCCATGACCCCTAACAGGAACAAACGGGTATAAAAAAATCAACCTTGGACTGCATGCTCTTTACCCTGTTTTTGCCTGCTCCTGTTTGGATTCACTGCACATCGGGTTTCCTGGATTCCTGTGCCCCCAACATCATCTCTTACCTCAGCCCCTGTCTGTGTTTCCAGTAGACAGGACAGTGGTCACTCGACCACTGTCCTGTCTACTGGATTTGAGTTGGACTGCCTTTTTGTACCTGCCTGCCTGCGTTCTTCTGTGACCTGGATTGCCCGACCATTCTAACTGTCTTTCTCCCAGCCAGAGCTATAACAGCCTCACTACCACCAGCATTCTGTCAATTTACTTAGTAAACTGATTAACAAGATCACTGTCTGTCATTCATCCTTGCAATTTGAGTTCCACCTTTCACACACACCTGACAAGGAAAACATATTTTCACTAGTGATGTACTGATACCAATACTGGTATCGGGTATACCCCAATACCATTCTAATGCACTCATATCTGTATCAGTTAAAGTTAACCAATACCTTGAACCGATACTTAAAATGTGGCAATTGCAATAATTTCAGAGAAAATTTAAATTTTTAAATTTTAGTTTTGTGGTTATTTTTAATAATAATTTATTTTGTATCTAATGCACCATCATTGGTAGCAAGCAGATAAGAAAATAAAACCTGTCCTGTGGTAGAAGTATCAGCATTGGTACTCAGTATCAGTAAGTACTCTGATCCAAGTATGAGTTTCGTATGGGTTAGAAAAAAGTGGTATTGTTGCATCCCTAATTTTCACATATAAAACATAAAAATGTTTTCATGTACACCTATGTAAAAAAAGTAGTGCACATTAGACATGTGGTTTTAGAACAAAAAACATGACATTTTGCATACATGTTAATGTTAACCTATGAAGTGTTTTGCACACAGGAAATTAGGTTTTTGGAATATTTTCGATATGTTCATGTGGTCAGATATTGCTCACATGTTAAATTGATGTTCTTTCACAAGTATTTGTGCGGCGTTTGCCAGGTTAGTGCTCTAAGTGAGATAATTGTTTTTCCCCCACCCCTTCTACAGGTGGTGATTTATGATACATTCAGGTTTGTGGGCTCTGTTTGCATCCAGAACCTGTCCTGAGTCAAACAGCCTACCAACAGATATCAAACAATTACTGGTCCTTACTAATCCTAACAAAGTTTAAAAATTAATAATAACAAGTGTTACAATTAATAATTAATATTTACACTGTTTGCAAAATAAGCATGTCAATAAAAACACACTAACATGCTTTTTAACAGAATGAACCACAAAAAAAGTTTTTCTGAGGGAGTGAATTTTTTGTGTTTTTCTGTGAATTTCTAAACTAGATTGCAGTTATTCTAAGCCTCTACTTTCTCCTCTACTGTAATTTTCAAATTGCTACTTGTTTGCATTCAAATCAAATATGCTGCACTACAAAAAGATTCAGATTTCTTTGTAGGACTGTAGAGTCACATCAGAGTGCGGTGCAGTTGTGCACGGTGTGAAGCTAACCTGTGTTTTTGCTGCTGAGGACGTGGAGCTTGTTGGTTGGTAAATGAACTGCGCTCTGTATCTCATTCTGCAGCACTTCTGCGAAGATCTGGGATTAACGCTGCCATATCTAAAAATAAATTCTAGCCAGGTGGGAGTGAGAGATTTGTAATTCATGCAGACACTGAAGGCAGTAAATACTAGAGTTTACAGAGGCATAGTTCAAGTGTTGCACAAATTTTCTAAACAGAGCGACAGACCACTGCTGTACTTTTTATAAAGGTATTATTCATTAATCACGGGACATGTTCCACAACCTCCTCAAAATCCAGACTCTGACTAGAATGCTTTAAAACATTACATGTGAAGAAAAAGATATTATGTTCCTTTATGCTTTCCATGTTGTGTCACTATTAGCTGTTGGCTTAAACATCTCTGGTCTTCCTACAGTTTTCTTGCACAAAGAATTTGTGATGCTGTTTATTGTTTATTCTGTTCACCGCATCAGGAGTGAAATCCACATGTGAGACGTGCCTCACATTTGTTACAGAGACACACTGGGAGTTTTCTTGCACTGAAGCACTAAGGAGCTGTCTAATCCTTCCAGCACAGGCCCATCCACCGTTTGGGATAAAACAGGCTCCTTCAGTTGCACAAATAAACTAATTTAAAGAGGGATTTTGAGATTTTTGCCTCTTTCAAACCCGCCTTGAACCAAAATTCAATCTGGAACTGTTTATTTCAGAACTTACTTGAAACATACCTTAAAGGGACATAAGGCAAGATTTGTGAAAAACTACACATGCATTTCCAGTTTATTCAATGCTAATGGGTCATGAAGCATTAAAAACCCAAAATAACGAGGCCATCCGCATATATGTCTGTTGCCTTGGAAACGCTGTGTGCTACATAATGCGCTGCAGTTCGACGTCCGAATTTCCCGCGCAGTTGTAGGGATGTGACGTAAATTGACGCTGCATGCGCGTTGCCGACAGCTCTTGAACAGGAAGTACATGGCCGCCGTGGACTTGGATTCAAACACTGAAGGTATACTTATGGATGTTTCTGCAGCCATCAAACGACCTGCATCCACTCTCACCCCCCAAAAAAGTGGCACCACGAAGAAAAAAAAGACTTTATCAGCGGCATCTCGTGAGTCAAAAAAAAAATATGACCGAAGCCGGGCAGGCACCCGCATAAATATTGGATATGCGTTCGGTTCATGGAGGGAACTTCAGCTGCATTTGGGAGTGAAAACGGATGCTGACATGGCTCATTTCCTTGTGACCAGGTGAGAAAACATTATAGGTCGTGTTTAGAGCCTGATACAGTATGAAAATGATGAGATCAAATCAAATAACAGAGTGGAGAGACCTGACGTGAAGTATGTTAGCCTCCCCGGTGCAGTGCTGTGAAGACGAACAGTCTGTAAAGTGTCTGTGCGCGCTCCCGTGCCGGCTTGGCTGGTGGCTGCAGTTAGCCACAGCGCCTGTCGCGGCAGCACTGAGTCAGATTTTGTAAAGCTGCCTTAAGTTCCTTTAAATAGAAAGAAAAAACTATTTTTTTTGTTTGTTTCTTATTTAAAACATTTTAAATAAAAAAAAAACTGCAGCATTCCAGACACTTAGATAAGAATTTTATGGTAAGAAAATAGTGGATGAATGTGGAATGCTGATATTTTTTAGAGTTTTGTTATTAGAAAGAGAGAGAGAAAGTATATAAATGCAAATTTGTTTCACTCTTCATTTTAAACCCTTAGATCAGTTAGAAAGCAGATCATCAGTCAACATGTCAGGCTCATCAAACTGCTTCAGTTTGTTTATGTGTAACTTGTCTATATGTTGATCTCACACTTACGCAAAGGCCCAAATTCACCAGGGGATTGTGGATCTTTTGTGGGAACAAATTAGGGGTTCACGCTTCTGTCTGAAATCTGTGCTGCCAGTCAAACAGTTTCTCTTTACATTGGTGCAACTTGAGGTGTTAAACCTCCATTTAACAGAAAACATACGTGTTTATGTAAATAACTGTCAGACAAGAAGTGTCTGTTTTCTCAAAGATCTGTACTGTTTGAAACTTCTGTTTAAAGTGAAATAAATACCATCACATGGTTTGTACTTGTATAGCACATTTCTTAAGTCAAGTGACTCCCAAAGTTCTTTACACTAAAGTTTATCCTTCACACACACTCACACATTTGGTAGTGATAAAGTACACACATGTTTTAGCCACAGCTGTCCTGGGACACACACTGACAGAGGCAAGGCTGCCAGACACTAGCGCCGCCGGACCCTCTGACCACCACCAATCAGGCAAAGTAGGTGAAGTGCCTTGCCCAAGGACACAACGGCTAAGAGATCTTTTCCAGGATGAGTGGGGATTCAAACCGGTGACCACCTGAGCTACAAGTATATTTATCTCAGGAGATGAAACAGAGAAAACAGTCAGAGAGCAATGAAACAGTGTTAACAGGCAAATAAATACATAAACTAATGGCAACAAGAACATAACCTTCTTGTCGGAAGAAGTTTTTTTAAATAAATAATACATTTTTACGTTATTAGGGAAAAATTGGAAACACAGTACTGATCTGGAAAACACAAGATGTCACTTCTTGCTTTAGAAATGCCTGATGTGATCCCTCCCTGAAACAGTGACATGGCTTTTTTCCAGCTTTTAAACCTCGTATCTCACTAAACTGCTACTATTGGCAACAAGGAGGAAGATGTTTTCAAAATGTCTCCAAATATTGGTGTGGGTTCTCAATTTCCCCATGAATTTCTCCATGTGAGTTGCAAGGCCTTGTTTTTGTGTTGCTGGAATTTTGAACATGTTCAAAAAGAAAGATTTTTTTCTCAAAATAGTGGCAACCAACTCACATCGGCATGGGTGTGTTTGAGCTAGAGGAGTGAGTATCAGCTGCACATGCTATGCAAAAAAAAATAGCAAAATCCTTCATTTTTAGTAAATCTGTGCTCAAGTTTCTAAACAGAAAACAAATTAAATCAAAATGTATAGATAAAAATAAACTAAAGATATTATTTAAGTAACACCAGTTACATTAAATCACATATTCACCAGTAAATCAAGCTGTTGTTTGGAAACTTTAAGGCATTCATCCATGTTGTAACGTCAGCCCATCTGTTGTGCCCAAAACTAATTTTTAGTTTACCCTTTTTTATTCCACTGTTTTCTTTTTCTTTTTTTCCATCAATAACTCATCCCTATTTATGACTCTTGCAGATGAGGCTCTTAATCAGCTTGATGTATCAAATTTAAATAAGCATTCAGAAGGAACACAGTTAATTGTAATTACAGCATTTCTTCCACACTAAATTTGAAAAGAGACTTCAAAACCACAGAGAATCCTTAACTCCACCAGTAACCACTACATGTAAACCCCAAACATGCACCATCTGACCATGTGGAGAGTTTAAAAACAAAGGTGAGGGAACTACATGACATTGTTTTATGGAGCTAAGAGTAAAAAGCATTAAATTACTGGAAAACATTAGTTCAACCAACCATTATGTGGATGATTTTATGCTCATTACCATGACTGAAGAGTAATGCCATTAATTACAGACCATAATACAGCCATCTGCAACAAATAAACACAATAAATATGATGTATATAAAATAAAAATGTCTGAAATGTTGTGACTATTTAAATGCTACTGTGATTGTTGTTAATATAATGCAGAGCAGAACTATAATCATGATCAGATATTCTCTGAGAATTCATCAGTCCGTGTAACAATTCCAATCAGACATTTGTTTCTCATAAAGCAGACAACAATCACTTCACCAACTAATGCATCTCTACTTACTCATTATTCATCATTAAAATCAGCATTATGTGTGATATCATCTGTACAATTTACCATTTAAATGCTGTAAAACACAATATTCTGATTATTTTCTATGGGTTTAGATCCAACCTGAAGGAAAATCATCTCACGTCATGACTTGTGGAGCTCCCCTGCAAGACAGAAAGTTTTCAAAGGCTGGTTAGGATTTGTCTTTCTCACTGGGGGTGAAATGCCACTGTTGGGGAATCCAAGCAGAATGACAAAAAGCTGAAAACTAACTCGTCTTCTAAATGAGGATAGGTAAATATTTTAAGATTGGTGTATAGTCTAACCAATGAGAACTCAGTCAATTAAAGATGTAGTAAAATATTTGCATTTCATGAATCTTGGAGACAACTGAAATCCAATATCTGCAAATAGCAATAATTTAAAATGTAGTCTGTTTTACATAAATGTGTTTTATGGTACATATTTGTTTTAAAAAGACAACTTAAAGCCTTAATGGCAGCTTTGTGAGTATCATGATATATTAAAGGTGGAGTTTTAAGACTTTTTAGAAATTCCCTTGGGAAAGCTGTGCACAGTTTGTTGCACAATGTCATACAGGTTTTACAGTCTAGTATTTCTATTAACAGCTAAAGATTACTTGTTTTTTTCCTTCACTGTTTTCACGTTTGATTGCATCTGGTTCAGTTTGCATCTTCAGCAGTGTGAGTGTGGTCATCCTTCTTCTACCACACGTCTGCATCAAGTAACTTACTCTGAAACTTCTCACTTCAGTCTTTTTTAAGGAGGATTTGCCTTGTTCCAGTTCAATAAGATCTCATCTCAGTCCCTCTTGTTCTCCCTCATATGGTTTGGGAGACACTGTTGTGTATCACTGCAGACACACAGTCAGGCACAAGGGAAGACAATTTGTTTCTAGGGAAGAAACCAAGAAAAAAGAAATTATAAATTATAAATACAGCAACTGTCTGCAAACAAGTAGCCCTTTCACATTGTATTAACCATATCTAGCTTTGTTTAACATCACAAAGTGATAACTTTGAATTATGATGGCCCAATACATGACTTTCATACTTTGTTTACCTACAGACGCATGTCACTTATCCCCAGGAAAAAATTTCTAACAATGGTTGTTGATCATGTAATCTGAGTAGGTCATGGGTATTAATGTTCCGAACTCATCTGTATTAATTATTTAATTCAATTTTATTTATAAAACACCAGTTCATAACAAAAGTAATTTCAAGGCCCTTTACAGAAATATCAGGTCAGTTTGTAAAAATAAAACATTTTCTATCTAAGGAACCAGCCAATTGGGTTGAATCATCAGTTCTAACCCCCATCCTGAGCAGCACGACTGGCGACAGTAAAGAACGACTCTTTAACAGGAAAAAAACCTCTAACAGAACCAGAACCTGGTTCAGGATGAGCAGATTTCTGCCTCAGCTGACCGGGGCATTGACAAGAAAGAGATGCAGACAAACACTGATGGATTTGGGCCAGTCGTCATGTCTATAGAAAGATAAACAGAGAAACAAACATGCAGGGTAAAGAGAGACAGAAGAGAGAAAAAATGTGGTCAGTACGTCATCTGGCAGTCTAAGCCTATAGCAGCATAACTAAAGGGAAAGCTCAGGAGAACCCAAGCTAACCCTGACTATAGGATTGTGTAAAAAGGAAAGTTTTAAGTCTATTCTTAAAACTACACAAGGTGTCTGCCAAACGGATAAAAAGTGGAAGCTGGTTCCACAGGAGAGGAGCCTGATAACTAAAAGCTCTTCCTCCCATTCTACTTCTAGAAACTCTAGGAACTACAAGCAGACCTGGAGTCTGAGAGCAAAGTGCTCTGTTAGGAGCATATGGAACAATAAGATCTTTAATATAAGATGGAACTTGGTCGTTCAAGGCCTTATACGTCAAAAGTAAAACCTTAAACTTTATTCTAGACCTTACAGGGAGCCAATGAAGTGATGCTAAAACAGGAGAAATATGGTCTCTCCTTCTAACTCTCATCAGAACTCTGGCAGCAGCATTTTGGATCAGAACAGAAATATTAGAACACTATTTTTCCAGCTTCCTGTAGCAGCTATCTGCACCATTAGGGTAAGAGCATTTAAAGAGCACGGAAATTATTAAAAAGGGGGTTAAACTTGGAAAAAAAAACTTTGATTACATTCCATAGCTTGTTATCTTTGTGTTTATCAGCCTTTATCTAAGACTCACTAAAGACGTGTTGGGGCATTTTCAACTCTGTTTCCTCAGAGACACAAAGCCCGATGCAGCTGGGACAGATGGCCATGACCGTGATACATGACCGTGTTTAACGCATTAGGTGTCAGCTGGTGCTGCAGATAACACAGGAAGCACACTTGAACACTTTCACTTCCCTGACATGAATCCACCAGGGCTTTGACTTTCATCAGTTAGAGCTGTGCTGCCTCAGTCTCTGGGCCAAGTGAAGTCTGCTGACAGCACATGAGAACATGTTAGAAAACCACAAATTTATCTGAATTTAACTTCTTCTGATGTCTTTAAGGGCAAAGCAATAATTTCCTTTCTGTGTATCGCAGTATATTTCAACCTACATCCAAACAGAAAACTAAGAATCTGTCCTGATAGCATCCAAATTAACCTCATAACGATTACTTTCAATGCGCCGCATCAACACCTTGTACCGACAAACAGTCAGTCTGCATCTACAGCAGCAGAACCAGAAAAAAGTGCCAGAGCATCAAGCGTTCAGACAATATGCAAACTGTCAAGCGTCAATTTTCCAATCTCTTCTCTCCTTTTACTCACTTGGTTGAGCTTGATTGATACTGCAGTTCACCGTTCCCTCTTAATCCTATGCATTTTTAAAGAACTGGAGGGGACGGTTGCTGGAAACTCATTTCCAATGACTCTAGCCGTATTGTAATAAGGCAGAGATAGTGCTAGCGTGGCGCTTTGTATCGATTCAATGTAAAGGTCTCAGAATTGTGATTCATTAGAAAGTCCAGCAAAGCAAAACAGAAGACCAAGACACCCTCTTGTGTTGAGCAGCTTGTGCAGGGTCCTAATAAAAGGGTATGTCTTCATTACACCATGATAACACAGAGACTGGTAGTTATTTGATGATATTAGCATTTAATGCAGAGGCATTACATCCACACACTTTGATTTAGCCCGTTTAATTGCATATTTCAGAACACAATAACCCGGGCACAGAGTGTTTGCCTGCTGTAATGAATATTTTAACACCTCTGCATATTGTTCTTGCACTGAAATTGTTGTTCGCCTTAAAACGCCTGTGAGCAGGTTCGTTTTTCAAATTGTTCTTCTTGAAAGAAAAGAAAAGAAAAGAAAAGAAAAGAAAAGAAAAGAAAAGAAAAGAAAAGAAAAGAAAAGAAAAGAAAAGAAAAGAAAAGAAAAGAAAAGAAAAGAAAAGAAAAGAAAAGAAAAGAGGGTACCATGGAGTAATTTACATGTGAGAGTCAGTAAATTATTAAAACACCACATCGGAGGAGATGTTGTAATTACAATCAGTCACATTCGTAGACAAACTTTGGAAGTCAGTTCACTGCATAGAGACTCTGAATCTGCTAATGTCAGCTGAAAAAGGTTTGTCAGTCTGGATAAGAAAGAAAAAGTTAACAGCAATGTTGCAGTTTTCATGCATTTAACTGAACTGTAGTGTCGCCATATTGTCCCAGATTTTCATCATGTCATTAACATTAAACAAGATCTTTTATCTTGTGACCAATTTTGACCAACACAAAATGTATAAAAGGTTAAATCACAATGTTGATACTGATTTATTTAGGAGAACTAATAAGAACTGAAGTACCCTTATTAGAGGTCACTTGTTCTTTTTCTGTTTCTGTTATGGTTGTTGATTCTCCACAGCTCTCAAAGTTTTGGAAAAGAGATCAAAACTTCGGCCTTTACATGGAATAATGTGCTGTGACTTTTGTGAGCAGTTTGTCATACAGAAGACAAAATTCACAAAAAAACCCTTGAACAATTCCCACAAACACAACAAAGGGATTCTGGGTAAAATAGTGACAAAGCCACTTTCAGAATTCTATATACAGTAAAAACATTGTTGAGAGTTCAAACAGGTGACAGATAGTTGGACTTTGTGACTAAACTGTAATTCAAAAAATATTCTATGGGTTGTGGTTGTTAGTTTTTTGTTGTTGTTGTTTTCACAGTTGTGGCTTAAGTTTTATGTTTTTGGAAGATTTTAGACCAAACGTTCAACTTAAAATGACGTCACACACTCTACTTTTTGAGCTGATGAAACTTTCCGAAAAAAACTCTTCCTACTTGAACAAACTTTACACTTCAAACAGCAGAACTTTGGTGTTTTGTTTCACACAGTGTGTCTGTCACTGTTATAGGACTTATAATTAACCCAGAATGCAGAGCTCAAACATTCAAACTCTTATTAAGTTCCATCTTCTGTGAGCTCAGAATTTTCCTGTTAGAACTGGAAGTGAAGAATCTTTTTACCTCTTTGTATTTTCTTACACTGTGACGGTAAAATCAACACGTTATTGTGATGACTAGATGTTTCTGTCATTCACATGTGCAGGTTTTTTTTTTTTTTTGCTGTTTTTTCATACCGACTGTTTGTTTTAGACTTTATTTTTACTCTGCGTTTCAGTCTGCCTGTCTCACGCTCACGAAGAGTCAGGGAGTGAGAGACAGGTGTGGAGTTACCTAATGATGCCACTGACATTACTTTTGATCTTGGTTCTCATTATTCTGTTTATTCCTTCCCGACTTAAGAACATTTTGTCTTAACATCAGTCAAAGCAAAAGTTGAGTTCTAAATTTCTGTTGGGTTTCAGTTAATTTTCAAGCAGCAGCTGCCACGGGACACTTCAGAAATATTTTAATTATATCTTCATGTTGCATTTATCAGGATATAAATATCTACAAGAAATAACAAAATCACAACAGTGAAATAGTGAAACATCCAAAATTGAGAAGAAAAAAGCTCCCAAAGCTTCCCAAGTGTTCCTCCGTCTTCATTTAGCTGACAGTCCAGTCTGAGAGCGTGACAGGCTCAGATGAAAAGTGTATGTGGTCAGGCTTTCTAATGAGAGCAGGGAGTGGTCGTTAGGGGCTTTAATCTTAGGCTTCAAGAAAAAAAAGAGAGAAGGGAAGAGAAAGAATCTGTGGTTGTGGTGTTAAATAATGGCTGGAGTGTAACGAAGTGACACAAATTGATATGAATGTGCTTGTTGGTACACTGAGTGTCGGGAGGCGCACAAACAATGGACATCTTGCTTAGGGAAGCTGTTGAGAAATTGCTTTTTCTCTGCCACAGTTCAGATTAGCACACACACTCACACACACACACACTCACACGATATCCTGAAGATTCTGCTTTTTTTTATTGTCGAACAACTTTATCTTTTGTTGCTTTCAGAAAAGGAAGCTGTCACGTTATTGTTCAAGCGTTATTACAACAAAACCAGAGAGCTACCAGTTCATGTGCTTTGTTGGTTAACCAACCCAGTGTGCTGCTCCAGGACAAACTGGGTAACAACTGGAGCTATAATGTAAAAATAAATCTACACTGAACTACTGTTTGACTGACCTGCAGAAAGAAAAACAGTAGCTCGAATGTAATATGAGTCCATGTTGACTCCATCTTCTTTCCTCCAGCCTTCCTTTGTGGATGGATTTCTATGGCTTCTGTACTAACAGCTGTAACATGCAGGACGTTTGAATTTGTAGAGTTTTTGACAGCTGTGACAGATGGTTATACATCCTATCAAATGGAGAAAAACTCCTCAACCAACTGTTGACATGGAGATTGTTTTTAGTCTCTTCATGTTGCATTGAAAACTAAAAGTGGATCTTTTTCTTGGGAGCTTCAGCAATATTTGGTTTTAATTGACAGAATGTGAGAATTAAATATCAGGAAACCAGGAACAAGCCAAATGCTGCTGAAGGATATTTTATCTAAATATATATAATTTTGTTGTTACCTCTTTTGTGACAAGCATTTGTTTATTTATTTTTTCCAATTTGTATTATTCTGATTTATTTAATTATATGTCAGTCATTGTTCCTGTTTAGGGTCTCGGGGAGCTGGTGCCTACCTCCAGCTGTCATTAGGGTTAGAGACACTGAGTTACACCCTGGACAGGTTGTCAGTCCACAAGGTGTCATGTGTAATGGATCTGTTTTGCTCCAAACTCAGATGCACAAGAATATGACAGAACTTCTTGGTGAAATTAGATATAATTGAATAATGTATAAAAACAAAGTAATATGGCAGGAGAGAACGCCTCAACAGCTCTGATACATCTGTGGCAGAAAGAAGACAGAGGTAAGTAACTACAACTACAACAATGACTAGAAATAGTGCCGTTAATAGAGTCTGTAATCTTTCTCTCTTTTCTTTGCAGGAGCAGCAAGAGGGATGAACTGTGGACCCAGAGCCAGCTGGATGATGTTGCCAGGAGGAGGACTGGTAGATGTTATTCTTCCCATGCAGGAACAACACCAGTGACTCAGGACAAGGATAAGGACCAGGGGAAAAACAAATGGGTTAGCAGGTGAGTGATGTTGCTACAAGCGGTTGGCATTAGCACAGCTGCAGAGAAACAACTCCTCTTCATCAGTAAACAGTAACCATGTGCTTCTTCTTCATCTGTCAACACCAAGACAGTCTCTTCAATCTTCTCTTCTTCTGTCAAATACAATCCACAATTGGAGTCCAGAAGACGGGGCATGGGTTGGTCCATTTACAAGTCATTGGAGTTGACAGTGTAGATCATGCATTAATTTGTGAAGGGAGCAGATGGCCATGGTCTAAAACGGATTTGGGTTCAAAACCAGAAGACACAGCAGACAGGTTCCATGATGGAGCAGGAAAAAGGTAAGTCAGTAAACAATCCAAAATCAGTACACTCTATGGCAGTGTGCGATTTGTGAAAAAAGCAGGGGGTCACTCAACACATTGGACAAAGTCTTTTCAAACTTAAGGCTGAAAAAGGGGGAGCTGTCACACCCAGAGTCTACCCTCCCGGCTGGGTTTATCATGGATTCCTGGGGTGAGTGGAAGATTGTACGCCTGTCTGTTCTGGCTGTCGAAGACGTGGAGGATGTGTTCAGATTTGGATGATTGATCATGGGGTACCTGCTGATCGGCGTTGGTGACTACCTGATGTATCTACAAATTCTAAAGTTATGGATGTTATGGGCTGCATCTGACAACACTTGGACTAAAAGATTCAGATATCTGGATCGCAAACTGGATGCGGTCTCGGTGCAGTACTGCGACCTGCTGGCTGTGATTCTCGAAAGGGTCCAAGAGTGGGATCGCAAGCTGGCTGATGGGGCCCTGGAGCTGAACCGTAAACTGGGTGCGCTGCTGGATCTCACTGGAAGGATTGGCGCCACCTTGGTGAAGTGGCAGTTTAGGTTCGGAGTGGAGAATTGATTGATCGATTGATTATTGGCTGTGGTACTATGCAATTTGGCCGTAATTCAGATGTTTTAGACTTTTTTCCACAATAGTGTACCATATGGACAATAAGAAGCTGTTGGATTCTTCAGCTCTGCTCTAATCTTTGTTATCTCGTCTCAGCTGGCCTCAAGGCCAATGCACTAAATTCCCCTGGAGCAGCGAACATTGAGGCACACATCCCCCTCCTTCCCTGTGTCCACTGGGTGCCAACAGACTGTGGAGAGACATAACATCTGCGTTGTCCCAGAAATGGTGTCCTTGATAAATCTCCACATGCATTTACAGACACTGATTGCACTCACAGCCTTAAAAAAGATCTCAACATGTTTCGTGAGTTTATTGTTACCCCTATTGGAGTTTTTTTTTTTATTGCTTCCATCCATCGCCCCTTGTGGGCATTGGGTATAAGGAAGCATTTTTTTCCCTCCTCCTGACCTCATGTAGTCTCATTCATCAGAGCCAACAGGTGCATGAAAAACTTGATGACAACAGGAAAGCAACTGGAAAACGTGGAAAAATTAACAAAAAATCTGAGCTAAATCATGCATATTTTTGGTTTGTTGCAGGGAGCCAGAGTCCCCAGAGAAAAGCCATGCATGCATGACTCCATGTCATGGTCTGGATTTTAACTCAGTAACTTCTTACTACAAGACAACAGTGCTACCAACTGCACCACCATGCAGCCTTCCAAATTATATGTTTTAATATGAGTTGAAATTTGTATTATTCTTTTTTCTATTTTTTGAACATGCTTAAATCCATGTGTGTTGATGCTCCTCTGTTTGTGACCAGTTTTAAGCCTGTTGTGTTTTCTTTCTTTAAATTAAGAAAGATACAAACCTTAATAAATTCAGAGAGAAAACATGCATTTTTTATTGAAAACTAAAAATAGTATAATGCAACAAATAAACAAATTTATTTTATTTAAAAAGACACTTCTTATTATTAAAAGTACAAGGAACCAATGCTTCAGCCAGTGAGAGAAAATAAACCTTGCAATTAAAATGAAACAACACACTAAGACTGTGAAAGGATGTGCAAATTAAGAACGACAACGGTGTCTGGGAGAATTCATGCTCCATCACTGAGCGAGCTTCTCCATTCCTGACAAATTTACACCTCCAGGTGTGCCAGAAAATAATCATGACTCATCATTATTCTCTTTTTTCTTCTGAATTGGTCTTTTGTCTTGAAAAGCTCTCTTTTCAATTAAAGTTTGACTGAAAAGTCTTTAAATCGATCCCAAGGCTCATCACTTATTTATACATTTTGAAAAAAGTTGAAGTTAAAATTCAGAGCACATATTAACATTTTAAGAGTTTGCTGCAAATATTACAGGAAAACCAGAAACGTGTATTTATTGACTAAAGCACATCATGCAACACTTTCTTGGAGAAAACATTAAAAAGTGTACAACAACAACAAAAAGAACAAAGTGTGACGGATCAGTTTGATCCAGTGATCGGACTGATCAGACCCTTGAAAATTCAACCCATCTTGTAGATGCACTTTAAGACCTTATCTGCAGGTTTATTAGAGTTTTTCTGTTTAAAGAGAAGCTAACGTGGCTTCCATTAAAGTAACTGATACATAAAATCTGTTCACTGTGAAATCTTTTTAAACCATTTTCACTTTATTTGATGTATTAAATGTTGGCTCTGTTTAAAAAATGTTTGACAAAGCATGTAGGAAAAGCATTAAGGAGAAAGGATTGTTGACTAGGTTTCCCTATTGCTGTCTGAATCCCCTCCATCAGAGCATTAATGACTTTAGCATTTACATCTACAGACATTAGCAGGTCTCATTTCTTCTCACGGAGGAAAGGAGAAGCGAATAGGTCCTTGTGCTTTCATTAATGCGCTGACTGGCTTTTCCTTCTTACCCCGGCTGAAACGAGACAGAGCTCAGGCCGATTTAATGTGAAGTTAAGTGATGCTGAGGCTGCAGTGGCAATCAGCTAGGAGCACTGGTGTTCTGCAGAGATGGCTCGGTGTTAAAGAGGAGCCATTAGCCCCCTTTTTAATGACACACATCTCATAATGTTACCTATTCTTTTCTCCCTATATCCAATGAGAAGAAAAGGACAAATTTCCTGCCTCATAAAGCTGCTATTCTGAGTTGTCGATAGCTGCTGCGGGACAGTTCACCAACAGAAACCAGAGACACTAAAGAACACAACGATGCTTTAGATCCAAATGACTGAAGCCTGGGGCACATTAGCACAATGTAATATAAAAGATCCCATTCAAAACAAATGGATGACACTGGTACAAATCTTCTTAAACCATATAAAGCTAAAACAGGAAAATTCTGCCTGAGATTTTGTTTTCTTATAATATGCATTAGGGCATCAAATTTTGTGGTTCAAAGAGTTCAGCTAACAGTGTTGTATGAAGTTTCTTCATACACCTTTTTTCTACTTGCTGTGAGTTTTTCAGGTCAGCATGATAAAAGAAGAACTTATTATTTCCGGAGTGGCTATTGGCACGGCAGCTGCTGTAACCCTACTGCAGTCCGTGAAGGAGTGCGCGTGCATCATTTTCCGTATATGTATGGTCCGGGTTGCGCATGTGCATCTGATTTGAAAATGGCTGTGGATTGTTTACTAGCAAAGGGAGCAAAGTCAGAGAGTTCTGATTTGTCCAGCTATACAAAAGAGATTCTAGAACCATTGCTGCAAAAAGTTAGTATTAGGTTGGATATTCAACAGATATTCAGCATCATCTTCAGACGTGGCTTGTTGCTCCGTTTCCCTCAGTACCCATTGAGCTAGCTGCTAGCACTGAGGTCACCGCGATTGAAGATTCTGCTGGATATCTGTCGAATATCCAACCTAAAACTAAATTCACAGTGTTGATTTCTGCTGCATCAAATGCCTTTTGGGGGCCAGAGTGGGCAGCATTGAAGGCTACCTGAAACTGCTGACTGAAGATAAGCATAAATATAGTAAAATTGTTAATCCAAAATGTTTTCTAAAAAGGGCAACTTGACTTTTTTTTATCTTTTGAAAATCTGTCTTCCGAAAGTCTTCTTAAGAGCTGCAACATTTTCAAGAGATGAAAAAGAAGTTCAGTTGTCCTTTTTGAAAACTTTTTGGATTGACATATCGTGGACGACTGAGAATTTACACAAACCAGTAAGATTGTTATTCACATCAGCAGTAATAACACCTGGTTACGCCAATCAGAGGTCAAAAAAGTTAATGTTGCTTCATTGTGGAACTTTACAAAGACAACATTATATTTTGCAATTTTCTCTGGTCCCCTCCCCAACTTGACAAACAATCATGTGTTTAGTCATATGTCATCACTTACTGTTGAGCTTCAGTCTCACTGACCAGCGCTACCTACCTGTATCCTGCATACTGAAAAAAAAACATTGTTCGATTATCTGTGTATGCTCCTGACCTTGTCTCACGCCTGCTGACCTCCAGCTACTCAACAAGGATGATCCAGATTGGCGCACAGAATTTACAGAATGGGCAAAACAAAAATTGGAACCCTCAGTTCACACAGAAGATTTTGTTCAGTGTTGAGGCAAACTTTTATGTGAATAGTGAAGTTAACAAACAAAACCACCGCTATTGGTCTAACACTAACCCACATTGGATAGATCCCTCCAAGACTGTTGGAACAAAAAAAGTGATGGTAGGGTGTGTTATATGGGGTACAAAGATAGTAGGGCCATTCTTCATCAATGGAAACCTCAAGGCCACTGGATATTTGAAATTGCTACATGATGATGTGTTTCCCTCTTTATGCACTGAAGCTGGCATGTTCCCTGAGTTTTTCCAGCAAGATGGTGCACCACCACATTATGGGTGTCAGGTCCGAGCATTCCTAGATGAACAGTTTCCTGGAAAGTGGATTGGTCGTCGGGGGCCAGTTGAATGGCCCCCAAGGTCTCCAGATCTGACCCCCTTAGACTTTTATCTTTGGGGTCATCTGAAGGCAATTGTCTATGGTGTAAAGATACGAGATGTTTAGCACCTGAAACTACGGATACTGGAAGCCTGTGCTGGCATTTCTCCTGCAGTGTTGCCATCAGTGTGTGAAGAGTGGGAGAAGAGGGTTACATTGACAATCCAACACAATGGGCAGCACATTGAACACATTTTAGAAGTGGTCAGAAACTTGTAAATACCTCATGAAAGAATAAAGTTACGTTAAAAACAAGCACACCATTGTTTTTCTTGTGAAATTACCAATAAGTCTGATGTTTCACATGACCCTCTTCCTTTTGAAAAAACAAAAGTTGGATCCAAGATGGCCGACTTCAAAATGGCCACCATGGTCACCACCCATCTTGAAAAGTTTGCCCCCTCACACATACTAATGTGCCACAAATAGGACGTTAATATCACCAACCCTTCCCATTTCATTAAGGTGTATCCCATATAAATGGCCCACCCTGTATTTTGGGTTAATCTCCCGATTTTGAACAAGACCTGGGGTCTCATCAATAAAGCTTGCTTACGCACAAAATGGAATCGGAAAACTGCGTGAGCAACTTTCCACGCAAACTTTGGGATTTATAAAAAAAATGTAGCAGAAAAACGGACGCAACTTTAAGTTTACTAAGGACCTGGCTTTGGTTTTGTTTTATATTTTAATGACGGACACAATGATCTGTATTAATAAAATGCTTAGTCTCCTCTGCATGGTCAGTGTCTCCCTCCTTCTCCGGCATGATGCCATGCACGCTTGATGGTTCAAGTACTGCTGAGAATCTTACGGTGAGCGGTGGGGGATCAGAGGTGCCAGGGCCTCCGCCAGTGGCAGACAATCTTTTTTTTTTGCTTCCACCTTCAGATTGGACCATTTTTTCATTAATATCCACCACAGATCTCCCTGAAGAACTCACAGCATTGACGGCTTCAGCAACGCTGTGCCACTCTGTTGATTTTCTCTTATTTGTTATGCCACTGCTGTGACCTCCAAAAAGTACATCCTTTCGTTTTTCCACCTCTCCCACAAGTACCTCAATTTCTGCTTCTGTCATGTTACGGTTGTGGTGAACTCCAAACCGTACCCAGACTTCAGACCAACACAGGATGAGAGGTAAGTAAAAGATTTATTTACAAGAGGATGACTGTACAGAAAACCAGGAGTTAACAGTCTGTAAATGATATATTGTAACAGGAACTCAGGCACAGGATCTGCTAACTTCAGGAGACGCTCTAGCGGTGGAGGAGAGAACAGGTTAGTGATGCGGTTTCTGGGATGATGATGACCAGTACGGTGTGCTGGGAATGTGCTCACAGACTTACGGTGATTGTAGATGGAGAGAAGCCTGGAGGAGGACTGCGGGAAACAGCAGCGGTGGTGGTGTGTCTGATGATGGTGACGATGATGATGATGACAAGAGTAATCCAGTGTGAAGCAACTGATGACGTTTGTTGCAGAAGGGTGGACAGAGCTACGGCGAGGACCAGGGCAGGCGTGGAAGGATCCAGGAGGAGAGACAGACAATCCAGGGACAGGAGCGGACGTGAGACGCACGTCAGAGACAGGAGCTGGGTCCTCCGAGCGGCACGGCAGACGGCCAGTGCGGGAGATGAAGGCACCCAAGGACTGGAGCTGAAATCCAGTAAGGACGAGACAAGGAGGAGGAGGACAAGGTCGAGGTAAATATCAAAACTACATAAATAAATCACTAGGACTAGGAGGCCTAAACATTACCACGTAGATAGCGAAACAAACTGACGTCTGTCTCTGGTTCCTCCAGGGCTTTTCATTACCCAGCCCGGGCGAGGCTGGGTAATGAACCACACCTGCGCCTGATCAGCTGGATTCACCTCAGCTGCTCTGTCACACCCTGCAATGACACGGTTAGTTTCCAAAGACAAAAACACACCACTCACCAACTGCTGAGACCTTCCATTCCATCCACAACGCTGTTACGCTTTGCTGCTGGTTGTTGTGGAACTGCAACTGCTTGTGTTGAAGACTTGGCAACCTTGCAGGCGCACATGTGATTCGCTATGGAACCAGGAAGTATGGATGCAAAATAGTTATTGTAAACAATGATTCCATCCCAACCAGCGTTTTAAAAATTAAAAAAACTGTCCAACACCCAGCCGGCTGAGATTGAAATTTGTCACAACATAACTTTATTTTCAACATCAGTGGGACTTTAGACTGTTGTGTGAGTATTTGCCCGTAAAATTCTTACATATATTATGCTATTTTACAGTTTTCAACATCTGGGATCGGCACATATATGATAAAACCTTACTGTTTGAGTTATATTCACTTCATTTGTCCTGAAATATAACTTATATTCTCGAGTTATTCTGTGACCAGGAAGTAAAACGTTCGGTTTACCTAAAACCCCGCCTCCCAACTGTGAGTGCTGTTGGGCTGTTTAGGAACACTAAACAAACTCCTGTAACTCCTGCAGCCAAATGCGCATTTTCGACGAGACATTTTTAGAAGGAAATACAACGAAATGGAGGTGCTAATTTGTCAGAGGACGCTCAGTGGTGAGGAGCAACTGGAGGGAAGCAACTTGCGACTGGATGCGAGCCGACCTGTGAGATGACACCAAGACTGGGATCGGACGGGTGAGGTGAGACAGGTCGTAGGCGAGGAGCAGGTGGAGGCCGCGACCGTACCCGCTGACTGTGAGACCAGCAGCCGAGAGCGGGGCGGACTGAGAGACGGGGACAGGTCTGAGGAAAAGGCTGAATTACTGAGGCGGATAAACTGAAGCACAGAGGCTAACAGGAGCTCGTGGCAAACGGAACGTCTGACTGAGCGCTGGCAGGGTGAGTGACTGTGTCTTTTATCCGATGGTGGGACGGGCTGCGGTGACGTGGAGCTCAGCTGTTAAGCTGGATTCATACTGACATGTGATTAGCAGGGTCGAGTTGATAAGTCTTTATTATCAGCTCATGCTAATAAAGAGCAGCAGGTGGTTGAAGTGTGGGATCTCTGGGCTGCAGGTTAGACATCTGCCGTGATGAACTCCTGAAAAATTGTTTCGGACTCTCACAGCTCGCCTCCTACCTGAGAAAAAAGGGGGAGTGTTTTTTACTACAGGGGCAGCAGAAATTGGTCAGGAACTTCCTGATACGACACCGTGACGTAACGCGGTTCAAACTCAGCCGTTTTACATGAGCGAGTAAAGCAGCTGCTCAGAGCACAGAATTCAGGAGGATTACTCAGGAATGCACGAATTAAGCCAAAAGCCACTCTGGAGGTCTTTTAAATAAAGAAATGGCATCACAACATGGTTAAAAGCTCCAAAAAGTTGATTTTTCATGATACAGGACCTTTAATCTAAATTTAGCATTTATTGATCTTTTATACTTAGCTGTTTTTTTTCCTAAAATGTACAAAATTTTGACATTTTGGATTATGACCTCTTATGACCTTAACAAGAATCAGTCTTCCAGGACTCACATTTGAAATGTTAATGACTTTTAAACATTTCTTATTAAAGAGGCCATTTCACACAAATGTCATGACTTTGTGGTTATTTCTGAAGTATTAACCTGTAATATGAAACATTTTATATCTAAAATCATTAGCAAACACAAATTTACAGACCTTTCAATCTGTCTGCGTGAAGATTCGTCTGACTTCGGTCTGCAAATCATCAATATTCATTACTCGAATTTATCCATTACTCAGATTGGCTAACTAACACACCGAGGTTCTTCTGGTTTGATATGTGTTTATGCTAGCAGCTTTTAGCCGGCAGCCTGCTAGGCGTGGTTTCAACTGCGGAAGCTGATGTATACTAACAAACAAAGGACTCGTGACACAACAAATACAGGCTTTTCAAACTCAGGAGGACTTTGGTGTTATCGGCACCTGTACACTTTAAGAGATAAAAGCTGAATGAGAAGTTGTTGTGCCATTTTCACACCTGTGGAGCTAAAATATTCAACAGTAACCTCAGAAAAACCGTTATTAATGGAATGGCCTCTTTACAACAGATCTTGGCCCCATTTACCAAAAGCGATCGTTCTTAAGGACTTAAGAAGGCTCCTAAGAAGGGTTTGGCTAAGAAGGAGCGCTAAGATACGGGTGTTTCCCAAAAGCCTTCTTAACTGCCTTCTTAGAAGAAACTTGAGATCGAGCCTAAGAAGGTTCTAAAGAAGCTCTTAACGGGAGCTGTCAATCGCGGTGGTGCTGAAACTGAATCAATCGATCCCAGGCTAATCAATCACCCACTGCTTTATCAGTGCTGAGCGCAGCGCTCAGTCACACACAGTGTTGTTTATAAGTTTATTTCAAGTTTATTTACTTATAAAGCACCAGTTAATGACAAAGTCATTTCAAGGCACTTCACAGAAAAATCAACCAATTAATAATAAAACATTTTCTATCTAAGGAACCAGCCGATTGGGCTGAATTGTTATTTCAGCGCAATCCCACATCCTGAGCAAGCTCGATTGGCGACAGTGGAAAGGAACGACTCCCTTTTAACAGGAAGAAACCTCTAGCAGAACCCGGCTCAGGATGGGCGACCTTCTGCCTTAGCCGACTGGGGTCTGAGCTGACAGGAAAGAGACACAGACAAACACCGATGGATTTTGGCCAGTCGCCATGTCTATAGAAAGATAAACAGAGAAACAGTTAATGGCAGCAGTAACAATCAAAAGCAATAACAATTTGATGGCTCTAGTGGGAATATTTCATTGTTTGTTTATGTGAGATACACCCTCCTCAGAGGCAGCCAGAGTAAAGAAAGACAGTAGAGTGAAGAAATGTGGTCAGTATGTCCTCCGGCAGTCTAAACCTATAAGCAGCATAACTAAAGGGAAAGCTCAGGAGAACCCACGCTAACCCTGACTATAGGATTGTGTAAAAAGGAAAGTTTTAAGTCTATTCTTAAAACTACACAAGGTGTCTGCCTCACAGATAAAAAGTGGAAGCTGGTTCCACAGGAGCGGAGCCTGATAACTAAAAGCTCTTCCTCCCATTCTACTTTTAGAAACTCTAGGAACTACAAGCAGACCTGCAGTCTGAGAGCGAAGTGCTCTAAGCATATGGAACAATAAGATCTTTAAGATAAGCTGGAGCTTGGTCGTTCAATGTCTTATACTTCAAAAGTAAAACCTTAAACTTTATTCTAGACCTTACAGGGAGCCAATGAAGTGATGTTAAAACAGGAGAAATATGGTCTCTCCTTCTAACTCTCATCAGAACTCTGGCAGCAGTATTTTGGATCAGCTGGAGGCCTTTAACAGCACTATTAGAACACCCTGATAATAATGAATTACAGTAATCAAGTCTAGAAGTAATAAATGCGTGAACTAAAGTTTCTGCATCTCTTTGATTCAAAATGCTCCTAATTTTAGCAACATTACGCAGGTGGAAGTAGGCCGTCCTGGTAACATGCTTTATATGAGAACTAAAGGACATGTCCTGGTCAAAGATAACACCCAGGTTCTTTACCTTCTTGTTGGAGGCCAAATTAATGCCATCCAACGTTGATGACTGACTACACAACTTGTTCCTAAGATTCTCAGGCCCAAAAGTCACAAGCTCTGTCTTGTCTGAATTCAAAAGCAAAAAATTAAGCGTCATCCAACATTTTACATCATTAAGACAGGCTTTTAATCTCTGCAGTTGGTTGGTCTCATCAGGCTTCATTGATAGATATAACTGAGTATCATCAGCATAAATATTGAATTTTATACCATGTTGTCTAATAATTTTACCAAGCGGTAACATATATATAGTAAAGAGGATTGGTCCAAGCACTGAACCCTGAGGAACTCCATGACTGACTCTGGTATATTAAGAAGATTCATTATTTACATGAACAAACTGGAATCTTTCAGTTAAATGTGATTCAAACCAGTTTAATGCAGTTCCCTGAATCCCAATATCATACTCAAGCCTCTTTAATAGGATCTTATGATTTATAGTATCAAACGCAGCCCTGAGATCTAACAGGACAAGTACAGACACAAGTCCACTGTCTGAGGCCATGAGAATATAATTAGAAACTTTCACCAGTGCTGTTTCAGTGCTATGATGAGCTCTAAATCTTGACTGGAACTCTTCAAAAAGATTATTACTGTGTAAATGATCACATAACTGGTTTGCAACGATCTTTTCTTGAATTTTTGAGATGAAGGGTAAATTGGATATGGGTCAATAATTACCTGGAGATCCTGGATCAAGATCCGGTTTCTTAAGTAAAGGTCTAATAACAGCAACCTTAAAGGCCTTAGGCACATATCCATTCATTAAAGACAAATTGATCATGTCCAATATCCATGTGTTAATCAACGGGAAAACTTCTTTAAAGAGTTTGGCTGGAACAGGATCCAACATACATAAGAACTTGCGATATTCATGATGAGTTAGTGAATTAGCTTCACATTGTGTGCTGATAACCATATATAGATAAAATAAAAAGAAAAGAAAAAATAATAAAAAGAAAACAACAAACAAAGTGTTTGCACGTGGATAGCACTGTTTTAAGTGGGTGTGTGCCAACAGATATATCCAAGTAGTAATCAAGCCAATAAGTGCATGTGGCGTGACTGGAGTGCTGTCCAAAAGAAGTGGCAGGATTTTCAGAGCCAGACCAAGAAGACGCACGCCAAGGTGAGAAGGGAAACCATGGGCACGGGTGGTAGAGCACCGGGTGGGACGACCCCACATAACCATGCCCTGTCCCCGTGCGCCAACCAGCACGGCCCAGTGTCCGCATGCGGGGAGGCTTAACCAGGCGGCCAGCAATAACCACCTGCACCTGCAGCGAGACGCTGGTGCGCCTGGAGAGGGAGAAGCTGATGGTGCTGCGGGGGATAGAGGAGCAGCTCCTGAGACAAACTGCTCTCCGGGAAGAGATGGTCCGGATGAAGCAGGAGAGGTTGGAGCTGCACTGGAGACAGCTGGCTCTGTCCGAGGCACAGTTCATCCGTCCCTCCATCTCCGTTCCAATCATCCTTCCACAGGATTCAGGTACTGATCAGTTCTATTTTGTTTTATTAGCATTACGCAATGTATCCCATTCAATTTCATTAATCTCTCCCCCTTCATTCATTGCAAGTGATGCAGACGGCCCAGTGAAGCCGGAGACGCCACCCCTCCTCCCCCATTATGTTTTCAATAAACTTTGGTTTCCTTTTTTACCATGTATTGTGTGTATCATTTTGCATTGAAATGAGTATTAAACCTAGCAACAAAAAGTCTGAGGCAATTTGTACTTTTAAGTAATTTATCTAAGCGTATGTTCATGACTTGTGCGTAATGTGCACCCTGACGCACTTGCTTCACTACTATTCACTACAGCACAGCATGTTTTGCCGCTAATATATATTTCCCTGACGCAGCTTGATCACTGTAGCCTAGACGCCCCTGGTGGCAGGCTATGATCACTGTGCATTTGATCGCTAAGAAGGCTGTTAAGAGTGGGTCAGATCGATCTTAGGTTTCCTTCTTAGTGAAAGATCTTTTTAAGCTGAAAGCGACTCTGGGAAACGCATTCTTCTTTCACAGCGCTCTTAGGATTGCTCCAAAGAAGATCTTAGCGTTAAGAGCTTCTTCACTCGTTTGGGAAACGTGGCCCTTCTCTCTTTGAGATTTTTTTTTTTTGCTGTAATTTCAATAAGTATTCAAATATCTCAACAAAGACTGAACAAAAATGTTTTTTTTCCCCTCCATCTATCAAGTAAAGATGGAAAACATCCTGGCTTGTTCCAGTACCAAAGATATCTCATCGATTGGCCCTTAACAACTACAGGCCTGTTGCCCTAACATCCCACATCATAAAAGTCTTGGAGAGACTCATATTGCTCCACCTAAATAAGCAAACAAGCCAGTTTCAAGACCCCCTGCAGTTGACAAAAGAGTCGAATGAACAAGCAGTGGCCTACAAGATCACTGCACCTGATCAAGTTTCTTTAAACAAATGGACCAGATAACACACAAGAAGAGAAAAACCAACATCTGTAACCTATATCACTAACTTTCAATTGTTGCATTTATTGCTCCTCTAAATGTTCCTTTAGGATATTCTCAAGAGGCTTTAAATAAACACATTAAGGTAGTCTACATATAATTTAGAGCCATCTAAGTTCTTAAAGAAAGTCTTTTGAAAGAGGTAAAGAACAATAAGTCCAGAAACTTGAATGTATGAGCAACAATAGAGTCAATTTAGCAAAACTATACTCTCTTTAGAGAGCAAAGTGACACACTGAAAGAAGGAGGGAGGCAAAAGTTCGAGTCAAGCCGAACTTGAACTCTTTGTCAAAAGAGCTGTTTTCCACTGAGTCACTTTCATATACATAATGAAATCTGCTGCATTAACCTTTAGAAAGAAAAGCATCACATTAAGCTATTCAATGACACTGCGGGGTTTACTTTGCAGGCACAAAGATTAATGTTTTTCTGTACTTTGAGAAAGTGGCTTTAAAAAACTATCCTGAAATAGAGTGTTTAATTGTCTTATCCAGCTGGCGTTGAACAGGCAGAAAAGTGGCTCCTTTTTGTGAGTTATTCACCGTGCAGTTTAAAATAAAGCAGGTTTTAAAAGCATGACACAACATTTGGAGAATTGACAGAAAGGTGAGGGAACTGGTGAGCTCAAGCTGGATATGTCAAAGCAAAAAGCCTGTTTTTTTTTTTTTTTTTATTCTCTGAACGCAGTTTGCAACTAGAACAACGATAAAGAAAAAAGAACTGTTTTAGGGTGCTGAAGAGCTCATGCAGCACATCTGAAAAATAAAAATACAAACCTCAGCTCTCTCTAAAGTTCACAGGAAATCATCTCATTTTCTGGCCCACTAGCTCCCCCTGCTGACTATTGAATGAATAATAAATAACTCAAACTGGAATTCTACATATTTATTTTGTAAGTACACTGCTCTTCACATAAATCTTTTTCTACACAAAAAATCCCTTTGCCATGCAGAATACCTCAGCAGGTGATGCGACTCTGCAGGTGATACCGTGGAGTAGCAGCACTTTTTATAATCTTGATGTGGTGTTATTGAGAGAAATAAACTGACAGAATATTCATCACAACATTCAGGGAAAGTCCCCTGGCTCAGGAGCCATTACAGCTGAATAAAGAAGAAAAAGAAATGACAGGGTTCACCCGCATTAGCGCTCACAGATACAGAGATGTTTAATTATAGTGTCTGATGGGAATCAGAGATACTTCAGAAGTACAAACTAACTTTACATGATGTAGGATCTGCAAACTTTACACTGTCTAAAAAATACTGTTGAAACGGAGATCTCTTAAAGTGGGAAATACAAGGTTTCAAATACAGTTTGTTTTATATGTCCAAGTTTACTTGATTTTGAATGTCTGTATGTGAAGTCAAATGGCTTTTAGTGGCAAGTCCAAGTTAGGCCTCAAGTCTTTGAGCAGCAAGTCCAAGTCAAGTCTGACTGAGGTGTATGTCTTGTCTTAGTTCAGTCTTGTCTATTTACCTTCATCATTACAGTGTTGCTATGAATACAAGAATCTGTGGTCCAGCAGTCTGTTTGGAACTGCAGTTCAATCAGCAGCTGTCCAGAGATGTTTCAGGAGATTTTGGTGAGACTACAGTTTGTGATTCACAAGTTATGGAATTTTAATATGGAGTTTTAATTTACAATATCTCCAACATTTTTCTGCATGATTGGCACAGTTGGTAGAGCTGTTGCTTTACAGGGAGAAGGTCTCGGGTTTGACTCTGGGCTGGGACTTTTCTGCATGTAGTTTGGTTTCTGCATGTGTGGGTTTTCTCAATGGACTCTGGTTTCCTCCCACAAATCAAAAACATACTTGAGGTTAACCGGTAAATCTAAATTGTTCTTAGGTGTGAGTGGTTGTTCGTCTATGTGTGGCCTTGTGATGGACAGGTGACTTGTCTAGGTGTGGCCTCGCCTCTCGCTCAGTGACTGCTGGAGATAGACACCAGCTCCCCGCGAACCTAAACAGAAATAAGCGGATATAAATAATGACTGCCTGTTTTCCAATCTAAGCATTGTAGTATATGCAGCATGAGTCTACAAGTGTTAGAAGGGACTTTGGTGATACTACAGATAGATTTAGTTATTAGATATTTTATTTCTAGCTGGTCTTACACAGACCCACACCATCCAAAATTAACCCACAAAGTTGTTTCACCATCTTTTACAGTTGTTGTTGCATAATCAACAGGCACAAATCTACGTCTAAATTCTTTTCAAATCCAAGTCAAGAGTAAAGTCTTTGTTTGTGCAACTCAATTCCAAGTTTCAGACTCGAGTCCCTATTTCTAGTTTATCATTATGAATAAACAATGTTCACTGTGCCACATGGAATTTAACAATGATGATTAAAGGGATAGTTTAGATCTTTTTAAATTGTTTTTTTTCCAAAAAGATTATTAAGAATTACTATCTTGACTGTTGTAAAAGATCCTCAATTTGGAGAAGTCGAGTTGAGTTCTAAACGAATTGACAAACTAACAGTTGGTTCATGTGGAGCCAAGACCAAAGTCAGTTTGTTCTATCATAAAACAACAATTACAATTTCAAAAAAATATCACTGTGGTTTATGTAAAAAAACAAATAGATAAAAAGAAAAAGAAACCAAGAAAACATTATTTTTATCAAGTTTTGAACTTTCTGCAATTTCACCTTAAGACAGTTATTCAAGCAAAAATGCTAAGATATTTATGTAAAAAAATGTCCCAGGCTGGCTAGCTGCTATTCATATTGCAAATAACCACAGTAAACGTATGTAAATAATTGTGTAAATATTTTTTGATTTCAAACAGCAGTAATCCACTTCAGACTAAGCTCCACTTGCACTAGCTCATCAGCAGATTCAGAATTAATGATCTCTCTTCCTCCAGACTGAGGTCATTCAAGGAGCTGTCTACAACTAGCAAGATTGTTGTTCATAACTTCTCCAAACAAACTCACTTTAGAACATTCGAACTACTTTTTAATAACTGATGCAGTTATTTTCCTACCACTGCTGACTGGTGACATGGAAACAGGTATTTCTGAACTAAATAAAAACAATTTCTGTAATTTGTCCAACTAAATTAGTACATTTATAAAGTGGAACGTCTTCAGTTTGAGATACAGTATAATCATTCAGACGACAGGAATTAAATCACAGCAGTGTCAGTGGATTACATATGTAGCCTTCATACTGACACTTTGGAAAAATATAGACAGAAATCAACACTTTGCAGACAATGTACCCATGTGATACAGAAGAATGCTAATTTTCATGGGTTTGCGCTCTATACTGATTGTACTTTAATAAAGTTTGACGGTGCTTAAGTTCAGATCATGTAGTTGATATATATTTAATCTACAGCAAAGTTAAAGTTAGTTGATGTTTACAAAATGCAGAAAAACCTTTAAACTTAATAACTGTTTAATTTTTTATCTATTTAAATAATTTATACATTTTTGTATCCAATTTAATGCATGTTACTGGCTGATCAGTACTGATCTACTCACTACATGTCTTTCATTATATCCAGTTTATTAAATAACCCTCTCAATAATTACTTTTTTGCACTTTTCCTATAGATGAACACCACATTTTTAGTTTGTTTGCACCTCCGACAACATGGCAGACCATCTGGTGTTACTTACAGTAACATACAGGAACATCACTGTAACCAAATTAATGGTCACTGACTAAAAACAGCTCCAGTTTCAAAGGTTTCGTAGTGGCTCATAGGAATGTTATTATATAAACATCACCATTAATGTTGTACAGCCATTTACATATTCTGTGTTTATTAAATAATGTTTGCAGAAGCAGCTGTACAGCAGTTAGCTGTTACAGCTGAGATACAGACTGGGTTGATTCAAGAAGGAATGTCTAAACATTTCTACCAGAATACATTATATAGCCAATATAACAGTGGTATAAAGTTTTCACATAAACCGCCATAACTTTTTTAGATTGGTTTGTTGCAAAATGGCAGTAATCAACAGTAATACTGGACCTTCTCATCAATTTGGCCAAAATTAAACTTTATTTTTCCAAACTGAGTTTGTTCAGAAATCTGTCTATATGAATTGAACCCCATTTCAGATGATCTGATCTATCCATTTTTTGGTGGGTGAAGGCTCTTTGTGTTGTTCTGCAGGCTGCTGCAGCACCCACAAAGACAAAAAGAGACAAATAAGCCAGAACAGGGAAAAAAGGAGGTTTAATCTAAATTAACTTCTCCAAACTGGAATTATCAGCTCTGTTTTTCATCTTTTAGACATTTGAATGCTATAAGAGATGCTTTCTATAGTAGACTGTACTTTACCCGCCCACCTGAATGCCAGCCTTCTGCGTACAGTGGAATATTTGACTATGCTGCAGCAGCAGTGTGCAGAACACACATGCTAAGACATTGTTTAGTGTGTGGGAGCTCATTTTGGCAGCATTTGACTGCTAAGCTTCTTGTTTCTGTGAGCTTTCTGTTTGTCAGTGTTCCGTAAAGCAAAGCTGCTCAGATACACAGAGAGGCAGCACATTATGTGTGACGGGGGAAGGTCGCGATAGGAACCCTGTAACAGCTTTATAACCCAAACTCTCATTCTTATAAATCTGCAGGTTTTCCACTTTTAAAGAAAGAAATATGGTGAAAGAGGTCGTTGGCTTGGCTGAAGGTGAGGCAGAGCTATAAATAAAGCCTAATTATTCAGCACCAGTGGGGCACAAGACATGAGAAATGTTGTTCTTGTTCACAACATCTGCAGAAACTTAATAAAGGAGGATCAGAGAACATCTAAATGGGCTTTTTGTACAAGTTGCACCCTCTGTAACAGCTGGTTGAACCCCTCGGTTGTTTTCACACCAACCAGCTTTAATCTGGTTTGGGAACCATAATGAAATGTGCTGTTCATAAGGACTGTAACCACATTAGGAGGAGGGTGAACTTGATATTGATGTGGCCTCCATGGCAACAGTGGCAGGGATGATGACTCCTGTGTTTGAGGCAGGATTTTAAAACAGCTTTGTTGGACTTGAGGGGAGATGACACTGTCAAGGAGGAGTGAAAAGGTTGTATAGTGAAAAAAAAAGCTCAGGAAATCATATGTGAATTCCTCTTCTGATCTTTAGCTTTTACCACGTTTGACCTTCACCTCAACAAGTCAGTGACGCTGTGTTGTATTGCATACACAGCATAAATATATTGACATATTTATGATTTTTTTTGTGTCAGGTTTCTCGTTCAAGAGGAGCTGCTGTCTTGTCCACAGAACAGCAAAGTCATGTGTCAAAGGAGTGAAAAATTTCTGCAGACACTTTGTTTTCTGTTGCCCTTTGCCCTCTGATTGAATGTTCTGTCACAGTCCCAGGTCATTAATGTGGCCTCTCCTTGTCCACCACACTGAGAGGAGTTACTGTGTGTCTTAGTGTCCTAGACAGAGGTGGACAGTGAACGCTCCCAGTGTTGAGCTACATAAATGGGACATTATTGCTGATCACAACCACTCAAGTTATCTTCTTTAAAATGACAGTTAATACACACACACACAAGTTTGTTTTGGTATCCTTATGGGGACCGTCCATTGACTTCCATTGATTTTAGTAACTAGATTTATACCTAACCCAAACCCTTTTCCTAACCTTAACCATTACTGATCTATAACTAACCCTAAGACTAACTAAAACTCTATTCACACCATACCTATAAACCTAACCCCTAACCCTAAAAAGGGGAGTCCCCTTTATGGGGACCAGGCTTCGGTCCCCACAAGAACCCTCGGACCCCAGAAAGATAGTAAAAGTCAGGAAACTGGTTCTCAGGAGGTCAGAAAAACAAACCCACACACACACACACACACATTGAAGTATTTTGAGTTTTGAATAAAGTAAATAAATCTAGAGTTTTCTTGAACATAAGCTGCAGACAGGTTCCAGGTGTATGTGTTTATCTGTTGTGTTAAAACTTGGAACCTTGCAGAAAATGCACAGGGTTTTACACATGATGCCTTGAATTTTAAACAAGAACAGATGGTGTTGTGGAAAAAAAATAAAAATTCATCTTTTGAATCAACATGAGCAGTGGAGACTGTAGCCGTGACATCAAGATCCCATGATAACAAGCGTCATCTCAATCTAGAGTGGATCAAAACAACAATTGCGTTCCAATCCCTTAAAGTCCCTCATAAATATGTTGGCCCCGCCGAGGTATCGTCCATGTGACCTGACTAGATATTTGCAGGCGTAGCAAGCTGGGAATCAGGATGTGAGTGACATTTGGGTCAAAATCAAAAACTGATAGTTGTGCTTTGTCAAACATTAAATGCACTTATTGAGGGAAAATATGAAACAGCACCACCCCGCGTCCAGCCAGCAGCTTTAAAGGGACAATTCAGATCAATTGTTCTGGGTTTCTCTGGAAACCTTATCAAATTTAGTATATAACATGTTGTTCGTAATGAACAACCTCATTTTGTAGAAACAGAGCAGGGATCTGACCGGTTTGAGCTAGTTAAGGTGGGGCCAGGTACCATGTTAAAACTACCACATTTCCAATATTTCTGTCAAGGTTGTGGAGTTGAGTTATTCTATTTATGGTTGTAGTTTTTGTAGAATTTGTTTCCAGGTCCTTCCAGTGATTTTACATTAGCTACGTTTACATGGCGACATTTAATCGGAATAAACGTCCAATCGGAAAAAAAATACGTCATGTAAACATGTCAATCAGAATGTTTTGATCCGATGCACCCTGATCAGAATGAAATTTACTTCCGATCGAGAGGGGTGGTTTTGTCCGGTCTTCATTCAGATAGACGTGCATGTACACACCCATT
Source organism: Pachypanchax playfairii (assembly GCA_006937955.1). Lineage (NCBI taxonomy): Eukaryota > Metazoa > Chordata > Actinopteri > Cyprinodontiformes > Aplocheilidae > Pachypanchax > Pachypanchax playfairii. The sequence continues at coordinate 1,294,321 of SSNP01000109.1, forward strand.
CGGAAAGAAAGAGTGAAAAAAGCCCACCGCGCATGTGTACAATTTCAGCGTGACATCTTTCCGCTTTCGCAGACCCAAGTAGAAAACATAGCGGGAGATAAACTGAAGTGGTCTGCTGGTGCAGTCATCCTGTCATCCTGCTCTCCTCTCCTGTGGCAGAGGAGCAGTAGCAATATGTATTCAGCCTCTAGCTTGGTTAATGCGACCAGTAAAAACCCAAACATAAAGGTAATCACCTGCAGAAGGTCCCTATTGGGGATAACGTGAGTCAGCTCGAGGACACGATGGGGTGGGAAAGACGTGCAGAAAGGACAGAGTTTGTTTACTTTTTTTTTTCTTCCCCCGGAAAGACAACTCGCTGTACGCATGCTCAACTCATTTAATCTGATTGAGTGCTTGGTGCTTGTGTACTCATGATATGATCAGATCATTTCAGTTAATGTCCATGTAAACAGGGATTTGGGAATTCCGATCGACCAAGATTTTAATCAGATTGGGGAAATTTGGCGCATGTAAACGTAGCTAATGTTGCATAATACTTTTGTTGGTTGTCTTATTTATTTGTCTCAAGGCTGTGGTGCTTTTTGGCTGTTGTGTTTTACTTTATGAGCTTCCAGGGTTTCATGTGATTGAATGTTGTTAATGTTCCTTGTCTCCTGTTTTCCCCTGTGTCTTGTTGTTTACTTTACTTGTCTTTTAGTCAGGGGTTTTACTTGTTGCTTTCTACTAGTTTGGGTTTATGGTTTGTTTTTCTGTTTCTGAGTTTGTTTTAGTAACGTTGAGTTTTCAGGTTGGATGTATTTTGTCCCTTCTGTGTCTCCCCTTTCACACTAGCATCATCCAGTATACTTGTTTCTGCCGCCTCATCAGCCTTTTTGTTTTCGTCTTTAATAAAAGTATTTCATGTTACTTCTTCCCTGAGTCTCCTGCATTTTGGGTCCACTCTCAAAATTGTCACACACCATGACAGTTTGTAACAATGTTTCATGCAAATACTTTTTTAAAAACTTTCTCACCTTTGTAATTTTTTGATTAAACAGGTTTTCCAGCAGAAAAATTATGACATTCAGGAAGTGAAACCGTCTGCACTGGAAGTGCGACAGCTAGCCGTGGCTAGTGCTATAATAACTTTGTGAATTTTCATTAAATTCTTTGCAACTAACTGTGGTGAGAAATTGACAATGTGAAATTTAAATGTGGAAATCTCAAATCAGAATCAGAATCGTGTTTATTGGCCAAGTGTGTGAGCGAACACATACAAGGAATTTGTTTCCGGCCGATGGAGTTTCTCAAGCCCAACAGTACAAAAACACAACACTATATAACAAAACAGTAAACAATATAATAAACAACATAATAAAAGACAGTCTGCAATAATGTAATTTTTGGGGATGGAGGAGATGTTGGTCTCCCACTTCAGGTCCAGGGAGATGGTGGTGCCCAGGAACTTGAAGATCTTCACAGTAGACACCGGGCTGTCTGATATGGCGAGGGGAAGCAATGTTGAGGGATGTCTCCTGAAGTCCACTATCATCTCTACAGTCTTGAGCTTATTCAGCTCCAGGTTGTGCTGACTGCACCAGAGTGCCAGCTGCTCGACTTCCTGCCGGTATGCAGACTCGTCACCATCCTGAATGAGGCCAATGACAGTGGTGTAGTCTTCAAACTGCAGGAGTTTAACCGCAGAGTTATTGGAGGTACATTTATTGGTGTAGAGGGAGAACAGTAGAGGTGAGAGGACACATCCTTGTGGAGCACCTATACGGAGGGACCGTGTTTCAGAGGTGATCTCCCCCAACCTCACTTGCTGCTTCCGGTCTGTCAGGAAGATGGTGATCCGCTGACAGATAGCAGGAGATACACTGAACTGGGAGCGTTTGGAGGAGAGGAGTTCAGGCACAATGGTGTTAAAAGCCGAACTAAAGTCCACAAACAGGATCCTGGCATAAGTTTCCGGACGGTCGAGGTGTTGCAGGATGTAATGCAGTCCCATGTTCACTGCATCATCCACCGACCTGTTTACCCGGTAGGCAAACAGCACGGGGTCAAGCTGGTGTCCTGTAATGTCCTTCAGGTGGGCTAGAACCAGGCTATCAAACGATTTCATGACCAAAGACGTCAAGGCGACCGGTCTGTAATCATGCAGTCCTGTGATGGTAGATTTTTGGGGATCGGGGTGATGGTAGAGCGTTTGAAGCAGGATGGGACTTCACACAGCTCCAGGGATCTGTAGAAAATGTGGGTGAAGATGGGAGCCAGCTGATTGACACATGATTTGAGGCAGGATGGCGAAACAATGTTTCTGGTCCTGGTGATTTTCTGGTCTTTTGTTTTAGGAACAGCTTATGCACGTCCTGCTCATGCACAGTGAGTTCCTGGGGGGATGGCAGGTGTGATGGAGGACGCTGGCTCTGGACTGGGCTCTGGACTGGGCTCTGGACTGGGCTCTGGACTGGACTGGGGTGGAGGGGTGTGAGGTGTGATAGTGGTCGTTGTCACCATTGTCACTGTAGTGGAAAGGGTGAGGGGTGGGAATCTGTCCCTCTCAAACCTGCAGTAGAATGTATTCAATTCATCTGCCAGGTCTTTGTTTGTTTCAGCAGGGGGTGGGGGGCGTCTCTGTAACTGGTGATGTCCCTCATGCTTTTCCACACTGACGCCATGGCGTTGGCTGAGAGCCATTCACTCAGTTTCTGAGAGTAGGCCCTTTTCGCTGCTTTGATGTCCCTGGTCAATGTGTTCCTTGCTTGTTTGTAAAGGGCTCTGTCACTACTTCACATGGTACAAGAAGAAGTGAAACATTCCATATTTTTATGAGTTTAAAACTGGACAATCTTTTCATTTGTGTACTTGAAATTTTTGAACTGCTTTGACAAGCCAATGTCTAGTCAGAGAAGGGCCAAGCTTAACGTGAATTGTAATAAAAAGCTAAAAAAGGGGTTACGGTCACATGGCGGCAACTCAGTGCATTTAGGCATGTACACATGGTCAAGACAATCTCCTGCAGTTCAAACCGAGCATCAGTATGGGGAAGAAAGGTGATTTGAGTGACTTTGAACGTGGCATGGTTGTTGGTGCCAGAATGGCTGGTCTGAGTATTTCAGAAACTGCTGATCTACTGGGATTTTCACGCACAACCATCTCTAGGGTTTACAGAGAATGGTCCGAAAAAAAAAAATATCCAGTGAGCGGCAGTTCTGTGGGCGGAAATGCCTTGTTGATGCCAGAGGTCAGAGGAGAATGGCCAGTCTGGTTCGAGCTGATAGAAAGGCAACAGTGACTCAAATAACCACTCGTTACAACCAAGGTAGGCAGAAGAGCATCTCTGAACGCACAGTACGTCGAACTTTGAGGCAGATGGGCTACAGCAGCAGAAGACCACGCCAGGTGCCACTCCTTTCAGCTAAGAACAGGAAACTGAGGCTACAATTTGCACAAGCTCATCGAAATTGGACAATAGAAGATTGGAAAAACGTTGCCTGGTCTGATGAGTCTCGATTTCTGCTGCGACATTCGGATGGTAGGGTCAGAATTTGGCGTCAACAACATGAAAGCATGGATCCATCCTGCCTTGTATCAACGGTTCAGGCTGGTGGTGGTGGTGTAATGGTGTGGGGAATATTTTCTTGGCACTCTTTGGGCCCCTTGGTACCAATTGAGCATCGTTACAATGCCACAGCCTACCTGAGTATTGTTGCTGACCATGTCCATCCCTTTATGACCACAATGTACCCAACTTCTGATGGCTACTTTCAGCAGGATAATGCGCCATGTCATAAAGCTGAAATCATCTCGGACTGGTTTCTTGAACATGACAATGAGTTCACTGTACTCAAATGGCCTCCACAGTCACCAGATCTCAATCCAATAGAGCATCTTTGGGATGTGGTGGAAAGGGAGATTCGCATCATGGATGTGCAGCCGACAAATCTGCGCCAACTGTGTGATGCCATCATGTCAATATGGACCAAACTCTCTGAGGAATGCTTCCAGCACCTTGTTGAATCTATGCCACGAAGAACTGAGGCAGTTCTGAAGGCAAAAGGGGGTCCAACCCGTTACTAGCATGGTGTACCTAATAAAGTGGCTGGTGAGTGTAAACGCATTAACTACTATGCCAATTGTAAATTAAAGTTGTTTTAAAACAGTAAATGACTTAATTCTTGTCCCCAGTGTGACTAGCCGCTAGTTCTGCTTAGATTAAACTTTATTTCTCCAAACTGAAGCTGTTCAAAGAGCAATCTTTAACATGCAATTTAGAGAATTGAGCAAGAAATGCAGTTTCAACCATCCAAGAGCACGTAAAAATTACCAGAGCAAAAACTAGAAAACTGTCTATAAATATAAACAGCAGTTAGATATCTGCTATCATTGTGGGGCACATTTCAATATCAAACATCTGTATCCTTTAAGGTACATGTTTTCCCCTCCTATTATTTCAACTTATGATAAAATATCTTCTGAACATCTCACAAGCATCTGGTGTGTAATGTATTAATGACAGGATAAAATTATATGAAATATGTCCCTGAGTCCAAATGGTTCCCATTGGATGGTTAAATACATTAACAGTGGCTGCGGTGTCAGCAACATCCAGAAAAAATTGTTTCGAAGAATCACTATACACTCAGAGGAGAAGGAAATATTTAATAATCTTCAAGTGATTTGTTGATCCAGACCGTCAAAAGTAATCCAACATTTTAAAAATGTCTGTATTCATGAATTAAACTGTGTTCACAGATGCAGGGTCAATATATGTTTGCCCATTTTAGTTTGTTTCAATTTATTACATCTTGAAAATAATTGTTATTGTTTGTTACTTATTCCCGCACACGCGCAACCAATTAACAAAGGCTCAAAGACAGTTTCCATCATTAATGGACCAATTCTTCACTTATTCTCAGATTTAGGATGTGCAAATAAAAAACAAAACAAAAAACAGTATGTAAAGGTCATGTCTGAGGAGACAAAAACAAAATCTATCAATGAATTAAAACAAGACCAGAGAGTGAGAGATAATAAAAATTGTGAATATCAGTAAAAGCAGCTGTGTAGTGCATATTCTTAAACAAATTAGCTGCAGATTCAAGATTAATCAGACGCTTTTAATTAGACGGTTAATTAGACGGTTTTCTTTGTAGCAGGTTGCTAAAAATTTATTAGCAACTAACCTACTTGCTAGAAAATTTGTTTTGGTTAAGCAACTAACAATTTGTTAGCAAGTTTTATTTTATAATTTTCTAGTTTTGATTTTCAACATTTTTGTTCTGGAAACTTTCTTTGTGCTACTAACTAGTAGTAACTTGTTAGCCACTATGTAGATAGCTAGTAATTTCTTAGCTAGATGCAATTTATTATATTTTATTTTCAATTTGAAAATAATTTGTTAAGTTGCCTGTTATGTGTCGACACAACACTGATTCATTCCTTGAGTTTAAAACTTTTTCATGTCTAAATGAGTCAAAGGTCAGAGTAAAATGGTATTAGAAAAAGTATTACTTTAAAATTAGCCAAAGGATTGTGTGAAAAAGCAAAAGTCTGAAGAAAAGCCTCAGAAAGCCTAAAGAACTAATGAACTAAATTATTTATAATAATGAATTTTATTTATAAGCGCCTTTCATGACACGTAAGGTCGCTGTACAGGATGAAAACACAAGCACATAAAAACACAAATATAAGTAAAAAAATAAAACAAGTAAAACATTTCAGAGATAATAGGAAAACTGGGCACTGAGTATATTATGGGGGATAAGATTTTGTGAGCAAGTGAGTTTTCAGTTGTGACTTGGATTCAGTGAGGGAGGTGATGTTCCTGGTGTGAGGGGGGAGAGAGTTCCAGAGGTTGGGGGCAGCATAGCAGAAGGCTTTACTCCCCATGGTGTTGAGGACAGACGGTACAGTGAGATGGGTGGAGGATGAGCATCTGAGAGAGTGAGGGGTGGCCACATGAAGGAGATTGAACAGGTAAGAGGGTGCGTGGTTATGAAAAGCCTTGAAGGTGAGCAGAAGGATTCTGTTTCTGAATGGGACTGGTAGCTAGCGGAGTTGCTGGAGGATGGGGGAGGGACATGGTTCTGGTGATGATACATGCTGCTGAGTTTTGAACTAACTGAAGCTTGTGAAGGGTTTTGTTATAGGAAGATCAACTAGAAGAGAGTTACTGATAGGGTAGAGAAAGGACATCAATTATACACGTTCATTCTTTAAAGATCTTTTCTGTGTTACTTATGTGTGCAGGTGCTCATGCAGGCCTCGCTATCTGATTGTTTTAGTTACATGCTCTTCCTTTCCCACTGCTGTTTCCCAGAACCTCCTGTTTGTAATCCAAGGTCACTGTTAAACAGCTACAGGTGGCTCCACTGATTTGGGAGTGACGATTTACTGTTATCTGTTCTGTGTCTAATGAGAATAAAAAGACTGAGCTGGGTGAAGTGGTCAGAGTTGGTGTTTGAAGGGAACTGACACACTCTCCCCAGCTGGGTTATTGAACCAACCTTCTTGAGTGATCGTATTTCTTATATTTATAATAATGGAAGGTTTTGATAGAATAAGGAAAAAACCTAACATTTTCTTGGTGCCGTGAACCCGTTTCGCAACATACTCCATCGCTGACGGAAGAGGACGACAGCTGAAGACCGCATGCGGCCAGGAGAGTCATAGGACCCTGGTGAAAAGTCCCGGGGGCTGAATTGCCAGCTGGGCCAGCTGGATAGGTCGACCTCAACCCCCAACGTGGAATTGACGCGATTCGAGCGAGAAGAATACATCACTCAACAAGGGGTAAGAAGTGCTGGTTTTGTTGTTTAAACTGTTTGGTGTATGAGTTGTGTTTTAAAGTGAAGCAAGGCAAGGCAAGGCAAGGCAAGTTTATTTGTATAGCACAATTCATGTACAGGACAATTCAAAGTGCTTTACATGAAACAAAAGCATAAGTAAAAGAATGAAAACATGATTTAAATAAACAGAATCAGAACAAAGGACAGCTTAAAAGCAACCGTGTGGATTTGGACTTTCTAATAAAACTTTATGTAAATGCAGCGGAGAACAGGTGGGTCTTTAACCTTGATTTAAATAAACTGAGTGTTTCAGCTGATCTGAGGCTTTCTGGGAGTTTGTTCCAGAAATGTGGAGCATAGAAGCTGAAAGCAGCTTCTCCATGTCTGGTTCTGACTCTGGGAACTGATAAAAGACCAGATCCAGAAGACCTGAGGAGTCTTGTAGGTTCATACTGGGTCAGGAGGTCACTGATGTATTTTGGTCCTAAACCATTCAGAGCTTTATAGACCAGCAATAGAACTTTAAAGTCTATCCTCTGACGGACAGGCAGCCAGTGTAAAGACCTCAGAACTGGACTGATTTGGTCCACTTTTCTGGTTTTAGTGAGAACTCTAGCAGCAGAGTTCTGAATGAGCTGCAACTGTTTAACTGATTTTTTAGGAAGACCAGTAAAGATGCTGTTACAATAATCAAGCCGACTGAAGATGAATGCATGGACTAGTTTTTCCAGGTTTTGTTGGGACATTAAATCTTTTATCCTAGAGATGTTCTTCAGGTGATAATAGGCTGATTTAGAGATTGCCTTAATGTGTTTTTCAAAGTTTAGGTCTGAGTCCATCACTACACCCAGATTTCTGGCCTGGTTGGTGGTTTTTAGGTGTATTGACTGAAGCTCTGTGGTGACCTGCAGTCGTTTCTCTTTGGCTCCAAAAACAATCACCTCAGTTTTATTTTTGTTCAGCTGAAGGAAGTTGAGGCACATCCAGTCATTAATCTCCTCAACGCATTTACTGAGAGCCTGTACAGGACCTCGGTCTCCTGGTGACATTGTGATATATAGCTGTGTGTCATCGGCGTAGCTATGGTAACTAACATTATTGCTCTTTATGACCTGGGCCAGTGGGAGCATGTAGATGTTAAACAGAAGAGGCCCCAGGATGGAACCCTGGGGAACTCCACAAGTAATTCTGGTCTGCTCAGATGTAAAATTACCTACTGACACAAAATACTTCCTGTTCTCCAAGTATGTTTTAAACCAGTTTAGTACAGGACCAGAAAGACCCACCCAGTTCTCCAGTCGTTGTAGTAATATAATGTGGTCGACTGTATCAAACGCAGCACTGAGATCCAGTAGAACCAACACCGACATTTTTCCACCATCTGTGTTCAGACATATATCATTAATAACTTTGGTCAGAGCAGTCTCGGTGCTGTGGTGCTGTCTAAAACCTGACTGGAAGACATCATAGCAGTTGTTTTGTCTAATAAAGTCATTTAGCTGATGATAAACTGCTTTTTCAATGATTTTACTCAAGAACGGAAGATTGAAGCAAGTTGTGTTTGGGACTGCAGGACCGTTATTGAGAGTATTGTCAGTATTGTACGCACTGCCAACGTCCGCATCAGGTGTTTAAACCTTTGCTTCGAGTAATGTCAAGTAGTGTCAGTGTTTTCCCTGGTGGACTGATGTCGTTCGAGCAGTATGCCTCTTCAATCCGTACTTCAATAACTCCTCCCAAAGCATTTGTGTTTGCATAAAATCCACTATACGATCATAGTATGTTTAACAATGTGTTGAAACCAAGTGACTGGCCACGAGATCAAAGGATTGTGTGTGGCTGCTGTGGTTGCTGTTCGGGTCCTTGTCATTGTAATTGGGATAGATGTCGCAGGACATCGGTAATATTTAAGTCTGTACAGCACTCAATTGTTTGAACGATGGGAAACTCACAGTCAACTGCTGATTTGACTGGTGGTGTGAAATACATGTATTTGAAGGTCCCAGATAACGTGAAGTTCTTGTTGAAATAGCAGAAGAAATATGATGTTGACAGGAAGTGGAGCGACCAGTAACAAAAACAGTAAAATCAGAAGAAATAATAAGAGGAACAAATGTGTTGAAACCGAGTTTGAGGACGTCCGATGATAGAATTGTTATTTGCGTTATAACGTTCGTAGATTTTGTTGTGATTCTAATTCTGATTGGAGTTGAGATCGGCACATCTCAAAAGAGTAAATTAATTAACTGCGCAGTAATCTATTCACTCTATTTGGTTCCGTGTAAGCGATTTTGAACTTCTGTGTGTAAGAGAAAGCCTGGTACCATGTGTGTGTCTGTCCTGTCTATCTGTAAATGTGTGTGCGCTGTCTATCTGTAAATGTGTGTGTGTGTACTCATGTCTGTATCAACAGAGACAGGCTGCTAGAAGCTGTAAAAAAGACTGAAGAATACTGTGTGGAGATTCTCATCTTTTATACATTTATGTAATGAATGTGTGAGAGATCAGGTGTCTATCCCAGACGATTGGTTGATCAGTGAAATTCATACAGACTAGTTTGCCTGATTCTGAGGAGGAAAATAATAAACTAATAAATATATAGATATATATATATATAAAGGCCTGACTATATAATAATAATAATAATAACAACAACAAAAAGCTTGTATTAAAATAGAATCCATCATTGGGGAGTTGATGCAAAGAACTACATGAAACTGATGGAAAGTTTAGCCTATATGTGTGTTATTAGTAGGAAGATAACTAAAAGTAAAACCGAAAAAGAGATGACGTCTTTTAAGAGATGACAAAATTTTATTCTAATTTAATAACAAACTATAACACACTCACTAAACCTTTAAATGCTTCAATGTA
>SSNP01000109.1:1305299-1405939 GCA_006937955.1 Pachypanchax playfairii
ACTTCTGAAGCTGTGAACAGTCACAGACAGTCCTTAGGATTTCACACTGTGACCTCTGACCTAGAATTCTTCATTTGGATAAAACTAACCCAGAATAATTGATGTGCTGAGAACCCAAATAATGTTTTGTTTCATCTTCATTTTTATCCGAATTATTTTCTTTCCCTTTTCAAAAAATCTTTCGTACTTTGACCAGACATTCATGAATAAAGTCTGTCTTTAAATTGTTATTTGAGCTACAAGCAACCTAAAAGGGGTTTACTTTGGGGTTTTGTTAAATGTCAACTAGTATTAATATATCCTTAACTAAATAAACTGGTTGTGATTAATCAATTGAAGTGGGTTCTGACTATAACTTTAAACAGCATTATGATTATTTCTTTCCAACTAGAATGAAAAAAAAAAAAGCGAAACCTTGAGAACACAAAAATCAACTGGAACTCTCTTGTAGTGACAGTGAAGTTTCTTATCACAGCTGGTTTAACAAACATATGTGTTCCTTTCAAACGGAAATTAATCACTCTAACTGGAAAACCTTAATTTGAAAAGGAATGGAAATATTTTAAACCCAAATATTTTAAAAGTCTGCTCGATCTCCAAATTTCAATAATTTCAGGTAAATGAACAAATAATCTTGTTGTTTGCTCTTTAGGGAATAAGACCAACAATTTAAAGGTAATTTCAACCAAAGAATAATATCATGAAGCCAAGATCTGAAAAACAAATGTGGGAAGCAAAAGGGGCGTTCCTTGACTCAGATGGACTGTATAAAGTTGCCTTAAAACCAGTTCTGCCGAAATCCCTCTTTAAAGCGGTTGCTATTGTGACGCATGGGCCCTGCCATGTGTCAACAGGGGGGATGGTGGCGCTAATACAGCAACAATTTACAACTTATGGAATAAGTTCCTACTTAAAAAACTTATGTAAAGCTTGTACCATCTGTGTAAAACACAACCCACAAGGAAACATGAGACCTAAAATAGACCAGTTTCTGCAGATAAAATATCCATTTCAAATCATGCACATGGATTTCATTGAACTAGCACAGAGTGGTCCCCATAAGTACTGTTTAGTCATGATTGATGCCTGCCATGAGAAGTGTGCTGAGGCAGAAAGAAGTTTTTGGAACATATTATCTGCCCTCTTTTCCTTCTGTTTTACAGGAAGACCAGGAGGTGAAACCAGGAGACTGGGTCTTTATCAAAGTCATCAAAAGGAAAGACGCGGAAAGACCCAGCTGGATACATCTCAGTCACTGTAAGCTGCAGAGAGTGCTGGACCCCTAATTTGGGCAGTGGTGAAGACCTGCTACAAAGGGGAGTGGCCTTTTAGTGTTCACTCATTTCAACCCAGGTGAAGAAACCAACAACACCCTGTTCATTTAGCTTCTAGGGGCTCTGGTGGCTCTGTAGCCTAGCAACAATGGGATCTCCACATGCCAGGTGGATTCTCTGTTGTGTTGTGGCTGTAGTATGTCTGACTACATGGTGGTGTCTGTCTCCTCCACATGGGACGGGAAGCTCCACCCCTCGGAAAAGACGAAAATACCAGGAAAAGATTGACAACTGGCTTACATCACATCCAAACCCTCATGGTGGTCCGAACCTCTAGTATCAGTATCAGAAGATGCTCGCAGATGACAAGAATGTGAGTGGTTGTTATGTTTGCTCTGTGAGGCCCAAATCGTCTCAACAACCCATCTTCTACAGACGCAACATGTCTTCCAAGGACTCAACGTGCTTTTGTGGATTGACATCAAGTGACCATACTCTTATCATCAGCGCCAGACGAGTGTACGAAGCCCATTATCACCGAGAAAGAAGATCCATCGTGTTCTCACCACACGATCCCATCTGGGGGCGTGATGTTCCTCCTGAACACAAGCTCTGGACAGATGGACAAAAAGTGAGAGAAAGGAAGATCGACGTTGAAGGCCATGATTCTGCAACACCGGTTTGTGCTGGACACCCTCAAAGATGAACGAGGTGGCGTTTGCGTAATGACAGGCACAACCTGTTGCACCTACATTCCTGGAGAAAATGACACCCGCATCCAAGACAACATGGATTCACTGAGGAACCTTCAGTGAACGGTTTTGGAAGACTCACATCCCAGACTTTGAACCTATGGGCCTGGTTCACATTTGGACCTTGGTGGCAGATGTTGTTGAAGTTTTGTATGCCATTCCTTTCAGCAGTGATACTGTTCTGTGTATTGTTCAGCTGTGTTCTACCATGCATCAAGACTATGATAATTAAAGCTACCACAAATGCCCTGGTATCATATCAAATGCTTTCTTTACAGGATGATGACGTTAAAGAAGATGGTTACAACACTGTGTGAAGGATTATGTTTTGTCTGTCACAATTAATGACACTGTTGTCAAAAATGTGAAAACAAGAGGCAACACGTAGATACTTTGTGACTACTCATTTTTTTTATTAGTCTCTTTACTTTTTCACACACGTATATCATTTTTAAGAAATTTTATCACTCTTCTTAATCACACTGCAATCACATATATATATTACTTTCTATAAATTTTATCACTCTTTGTATTTTTACTGCACTCACGTGTATAATTCAGGGGGGAATTGATATCAATTATACACGAATTGATATCAATTATACACGTTCATTCTTTAAAGATCTTTTCTGTGTTACTTATGTGTGCAGGTGCTCATGCCTCGCTATCTGATTGTTTTAGTTACATGCTCTTCCTTTCCCACTGCTGTTTCCCAGAACCTCCTGTTTGTAATCCAAGGTCACTGTTAAACAGCTACAGGTGGCTCCACTGATTTGGGAGTGACGATTTACTGTTATCTGTTCTGTGTCTAATGAGAATAAAAAGACTGAGCTGGGTGAAGTGGTCAGAGTTGGTGTTTGAAGGGAACTGACACACTCCCCAGCTGGGTTATTGAACCAACCTTCTTGAGTGATCGTATTTCTTATATTTATAATAATGGAAGGTTTTGATAGAATAAGGAAAAAACCTAACAGTTACAGTAATCAATGCGTGATGTGACCAGGCTAGGGACGAGGATGGAAGTTGAGTGAAGGGTAAAGGGGGGACGAGGCGACTGATATTGATATTTCTGTAAATTACAAGATAATCCAGCTCCTCAGGTGCACAATATAAAAAATGAGGGTGACTTAAGAGTTCTATACATTATTGTATCTCCCATCTCAAAAACAGAGAGATATGTTGATCTGATATGTATTAAAAACATTGCCCTTTTGTTGACATTAGTAAGAGCTTCTGATATAATTCTGACTTCCCCACCACAAGTCCAATGGGATCAGAATCAGAACCGTTGTTGGAGCAATAAATGGTAAATATCCCTTTTCTACTCTTACTGACCATTCAAAGCGGTTTTACGTCTTATATTCACTCAGTATCGGTACCAGCCCCCTGCAACCCTGATAAGGAAGAAGCAGATTTAGAAAAGGGATGGATGGACATTCAGTCATGCTGCTTTTCCGCCGACAGAACACGGTGCGGCTCGGTTCACTTTAGCCCCCTGTGGACCCTTTTCCACCGCCTTTCTCGGGTCTTAACCGCGTCATTCCGCGCCAACCCGGCCTCTTTTTTCAGACCACCTCCTCAGTGGTCCGAAGCGGCCCAAAGCGGGCCCACAGGCCCACCTGTCTACTGATTGGTCCAGTAAACTGCTGCCAGTGACACGACTACTACGTAGTGGTAGCCCTTGATTGGCCCGGCTGTGTGTGGTGTCCATATGGTGTGATATAGAAGCGCTCCCGCAAAAGGCTTTAAAAAAAACTCCCAGCAGCCATACAAATACAGTATTTTATTTTAAAATTACAATTGACTTCGGACAATGGCGACTTCCTCCACAAGAACCAAAAATCAAACCAACCAAAATGAACCACAGACAGAGTGCAAAGTACAAAAACACGTATATCCACCATTATTGTTGTTGTTTCACGCGCTGTGACATCGCGGACAAAGACTTTTGCGTGCCGCTTTTCATAGCCAGATGGGCACGCCCATATCAACACTAACGTCTGCTTTATGTTTCCACCGCCTCAAGCGAGTTGATCTGCGCTATACTGTACCACTCTCAAGCCCGCCATGCCGATTTGTCAGTGGAAAAGGGGCATCAGTTACACAACCCGGTATGTAAATCGGGGGGGAGGCAAACAAACATGGCCAAAAGTTGTTCCACCAAACTGACACAAGCAGTCGCTACTGGGATTTTCCTCTTTAAAAGTTCCCATGTTGAAAGAGAAAATTTAAGGTTTTAAAACCCTCCACACGGTTTCAAAGATGGAGTTCTTTCTTCATGATTTCAAGTGGCATATTTTGCAAAAAAACAAATTTACATATTTTTAAAAAATATATATATTTTTCACTGTTTTCAGGACTTCGTTTCAGGCTGAATTTTTGCCAGATTTGCCGTGGCGCATCACATATACAATCATATCACATCACAAGCCTACGATATTTTGATTTTAGTCTATCATTAAAAATCAAAATAATGAATTACAAACCAAAAAGGAATTGTAGTTTATTTTGCAGAGTTTTGATTTGAGAGTTATTGCCACATCTCAGACTGGGATTTAGTGGATTCTAATCCTTTCCTGACACTTCAGTTCTGGTCCTGTTTTCTTGGCAGCCTCCCCAGAAGCAACAGCACATTGTTGAGTTGCTGGGAGAAGATAATTCTACCACAATACAGGACTTTTGCCCTCTATAACTTGCCACAATAGCAGATGCTGATTTGTTGGAGGACTTTTGACTGTGCAGAGCAGGAGTGACGGGCGCTTGCAGATGGTTGGCACAGTACAGATAAATACACACAGAGAACAAACTGTCAGCAGCTCAACCTTTCATTCAGCCTGTTTAGGCTTACAAATAATAATCATTCGATATCTTTTTGAGACGCTAATTCTAATGTGAACTGCTACATGTTCATTTCCTGTTTCCCACACGCTATCGGCATGCACCTGAGTCTCATTCAGGAGCAGAAATCAAGCATCATCCTCCACATTTTACTTTGGCTCATGTTCCTCAGCTTCCTGCCGCTGCATGAGGACAAACTCAACACATCAACACACATACACACACTTCCTGTCTCTCTGCTGCTGGTACATTGGTCCGTGGAGGACAAGATATCAGAATTGAGCTCCATTTGCATTTTAGTTTTCTATTCCACACCGTTGCCACCACATTTTAACTACTTTGTGCTTGTTTAATGGTCCTCGGTGAAATCAATGTGCTTGTTGATAATAAACAAAAGATTTCATTATGCAAATAAAGACCCAAGACAGACCCCAGACGTTGTAAAATGTTTGAATAAGTATTTGCTGAGATGCATTCTGTCAACTCAAGGTTGCTGTTTTGTTTAAAGGTTTTTTTCTCAAATCCAACAAAACTGATTGAGAAGAAATGTGCGCAGGTATAATTGTATGCTTTCAACAGCTGGATGGGATACAGATGCTGCTTCACATCTGAGTTTTTAGAATTTACAATTAGTCTTAGACACGCTCGTTTTCTATTTGTATTCATCCCTTTAAACACTTAGCAGCTCTGGGTCAGATGTGCATGCTGTGTGTGCATTTGAAGCGAAATCCTCTGAATATAATGAGCAAATAACTCGGGGGAGTTCTATCCGAACTGTGGTGTTTGCTGCTTGATGGATTTATTTTTTTTCTTTCATACAGTGCCTTTAAAATGAGATTGTAATGAGTCTAAATGCAAACTTAATTAAGGAACCAGTGTTTTGTCAAAAGCCATGTTAACATAAATTAACTACTTTGATGGATGGAGGGGAGGATGGTGCTGGAAAAAAGTGATTTTTTTTTCTTATAATGAATGATTTGTCTGAGTTGGAACCATCTGGAAGGTACACTAAAACCATGCTACATCTGCTGTCTACAACAAGATAAAACAAGTAAGAAAAGAGATTTGTTTAGTGAAACGTCTCTGATGTCAATTATTGCATTTAGAATCTTCATTATAACAAATGTGTTTTGTTGTTTTTTTTTGCTGTACAGAGTTGAAGGATGGCCCATTTTCTTCAAAGTTAAGTCTTTTTATATGCTAAAAGTTAGCATGCTAACTGTACTGATAAGCATGAGACAGTCTTATGATTTTATCAAACAAGGATCTTAACTTGCTGCTAAACAAAATAATGTTTCTCCCTCAACCAGTTGTAAATTTTTGGGAACCAGTACTGATCAATCAGGAGTTGTCAAAGTCCTGATCAACATGGAAACAGCTACCCACAAACTTCCCAACTGTTACATACACAACTGTTACCAGATTCCTGAGGAGTCTCACAAGCAAGAATACTCTTGTGCCTAAATTAACATTTAGTACGCCCTCGCGCACACACGCGCACGCATGGTTAAATACACATGCGTGCTGCAGAAATCTCGCTCAGGATTTTTGACTGAAATTTAATTCCATAAAAACCCATTTTGAGGAGAAAAGATCTTCAGTTAGTCATCCATGCGTTTGTGACATCACGCGTTGATTATGCCAACTCTCTGTTATATGGGGCTCCCTCATCCGCAATAGTTAATCTCCAGTTAGTCCAAAATGCTGCAGCATGATTTTTAACTGGGACTGCTTCGAAGAAACATATCACCCTGTACTGGCCTATTTGGCTGCCAATCCGCTATTGGATTAAATTTAAAGAGGCCATTTCATACTAATTTCAGGAATTTGTGGTTATTACTTAAGTATTAACCAGTAATATGAAGCAATTTATATCTAAAAAATGTCAGGAAACACTTATTAACAGACCTTTCAATCAGTCTCCATTAAAATTCGGGTGGTTCCGGCTCCTTCCGTCAGGCTGCTTCGTCAGACGGCAACGTCAGACGTCGTGTCTTCCTGTTTGCTACGTCTTATGCTACAGCTTTTAGTGAGCTGCATGCTAGGCGTGGTTTCAACTGCGGGAGCTGCCAAATGTTAACGAACAAAGGAGTTGTGACGAAACAGATACAGGCCATTCGGACTCGGGAGAACTCGGGTGTTATTGCCACCTGCGTAGTTTGAGAGATTAAAACTGAAAGAGAAGTTGTTGACCTGTTTTCACACCCACTATGAAGGTAAGAACACCTGTGGAGCTAAAATATTCAACAGAAACGTACTTTTATTCTCAGGCTTTTAGCTCTGTTGGGGCAGTCTAACCCCTTGCTGACCTTGTTTTATTATTTTTTGTGTTTGTTTTTAGAGCATGTCTATTTTTATCTCTTTATTTGTTGTTTTTATTTGTGTACAGCACTTTGGTCTGCGTCACTGCAGTTTTTAAATGTGATTTATAAATAAATGATGAAGATGATGATAAAACTTGAGCTAAAGTAATTGCTACTAATGTTTATTATTATGCTTAAGTTAATGCTACATAACCCTTGTTCATGAAACAGTAAATACTGTCAGACAGAGGACACTGCAGATGATTATTTCCCTGAGTTAACTACAGAAATGGTTTATGAAGCAGCAACTTTTTAAAGTGGAGTCGCACATTCACCTTTAAATGTAACATTTCACAACCCTGAAGGCAAAGCTAACAAGATAAATGCTTTACAAATACTGTCAGCTTGTTGGCTGCCGAGTGATGCAACGCAGGGTACAGGGTCTTAAAGCCAACTTGCTTAAGCTTTTTTCAACAGTACATTACAAAATGTCTTTTACTGAGCTGCGGACCCATCTGTTTGTCACAAAGAGAAACTTCTGAAGGGAAACAAAGCGAAGAGGCTTTCAGAAGTTGCATCATCCTTGAGCCTGGTAGTTAAATATAGTTGAAACTGTGGTCACCCCAAAGTTTTACACCCCAATCAAAGTAACAGGCATTTTAACTAAATGGGATATTTTCAAACCTACAGCCATAGAGAAAAAAGAGTCTTTCTACATTATTATGTCCTTATACATAAAACCCTATAATTAAAAGAAGATTTTTTTTCCCATGGCTGTAAACTTCCTACATTGCTGCGAAGAAAATAATGTCTCACCTCATTGTTTCCATAAACAGAGCTGCCTTCCCAGATGGACACGTCTTCTCACTGTCAGCAGACATTCTGGCTCCAAACAAGATACATTACAACATCTTTCACTGCACGTTACGTCACTGTGACCTTTTGTTGGTTTTCTGATCAGCTAAAATTCACTCTGATGTGTCTGACATTCTCAATAAGAACCTTTTACTCTAGTAAAAAATGCTACTTCAAGTTAATACTGTGGTTATAACACAAACCTTTTCAGTTTTAATTGTAATTACTCAGGCGTCTGCTTTTCCATTGTTGGAGTATTATGGCTAAAGAAAAAAAAAGGTGATCTAGTGTTACATGAGAGTGCTCTTACAGTCAAGATTGTTGACTGTAGAAGGTATTGGTCAGTTGAAACCTAATAACCCAACAGAGTGTGTGATCTGAGCTGAAAGAAGGACTAAAAACAAGGAGCTAAAGATTACGAATATGTGATAAACGTTACAATCGAAACACAAATCAAGGCTCTGACAAAACCAATCACTAACCTTTAAATTTCATACTCCCATTTGTTTTAGCTTTTAATCTAATAAATGTTACTTAACAGGGCATTTTAGCATCTATTCAGTAAATAGCCCAAATGACATTAAACCACCTGAAAGAAATATCAAGGTTACTCTTAAATAAAAATAATATATTTAGAATAAGGTACGTTTTCTGATTTCTGAGAAGGACTGGCTTAAAGCTGTGAGTCTAGAGCTGAGACGCGTCACACTGTGAAAAGATTTTTGTTATTCGTCTCCTACTTGAATTTTCTATCTTTAATTATATCACATTTACTGCAGCTCCTGCCAGCTGGCTACACACCTGTGTCGACTTCTTAAGTTAGAAACATTTTCTTCAGCACAGTTTGAGCACCCTAATTATTTTAACTATGTACTCTACTGGAGGGAAAATGGGAAAATAAGTAGCAATTTGTTTGCATTAGGATAATAATTCCTTCAAAAACGGGGGGACTACTTCCTGCGTTTCTTTTATGGAAATTTGTTGCTAATTAAAATAGCAATTTTCCTGGAGCCAAGAGAGGCCCTTTGTTTCAGTCAACAGAACAACCACTCACACTCATACAGATTTTACACCCTTCAGGCTCAGATTTACTGTTTCAGTAGACTATCTCTTCTCACCAAAATCAGACTTCCATCTCCATAAAGTTGAATTTTCTGCCACTGAAGCATATCAAACTATCTTGTAACATTTCTTTAAATCTACCTCTCTACAGACATTCACTCTCTTTCTTCACAGCTTTTTTCTCCATCCCTCTTTTTTTAAGTCCCACAATCCCTCTGTGTTCAACAGCCAAGTGAAATAGCTTTCTTGTCATCTGCTTTAAGCATTTCTTCACTGATTTTTATCTAACCTGTTACATCACTCCTCTCCTGGTTCATAGTTAAAATAAACAAAACCTCTGCTTGCAGAAATATGAAATATTTGGGAATCCTTCTGAAGCAGCTGGTTTTTAAATATTAAAACCTGCACTATTGGCACCATGAGCATCATTTATTTATTCTTGGGTTCCTTTGGTCACAGCCGTGTTCACCGAGTCACAATTTTCTTTTAGGATAAATCTTTTTGTCCCTTTCTTTAATTTATGTGGTGAGACGTTGTGTTATACTCAAGGGTGCACATAAGTGGTCCGCAGGTCCGCACACACTGTCAAAATATAAAATGCGCACCAGATGAAAAGTTGCAACACGCGTTTGCGTACTCAACATTGGTCTGGCTGAGCTGCGTGAATTTTTAGGTTAATCAGAGGCGGTTCATTGTCAAATAAATTAAGAATCCCGTTGACTTCTTTTGTTTGACTGATATGTTTCTCAGCCAGAGCGCCGAAGTTCCAGCTGATGCTGCGTCTCTCTCTGTCTCTGTGTATCAGTTTGTCATTAGCTACGTTTACATGGGCACATTTAATCGGAATAAACGCCCAATCGGATAAAAAAGACGTCATGTAAACATGTCAACCAGAATGTTTTGATCCGATGCAGCCTGATCCGAAAGAAATTTACTTCCGATCGAGAGGGGTGGTTTTGTCCGATCTTCATTCGGATAGACGTGCATGTATACACCCATTCGGAAAGAAAGGGGGACAAAAGCCCACTGCGCATGCGTACAACTTCAGCGTGACGTCTTTCTGCTTTCGCAGACTCAAGTAGAAAACATAGCGGGAAGTAAACAGAAGTGGTCTGCTGGCTGTCATCCTGCTCTCCTCTCCTGTGGTGGAGGAGCAGTAGCAATATGTATTCAGCCGCTAGCTTGGTTAATACGACCAGTAAAAACCCAAACATAAAGGTAATCACCCGCAGAAGGTCCATATTGGGGAACGTGAGTCAGATCGAGCACACGATGGGGCGGGAAAGACGTGCAGAAAGGACGGAGTTTGTTTACTTTTTTTTCTTCCCCCGGAAAGACAACTCGCTGTGCGCATGCTCAACTCATTTAACCTGATTGAGTGCTTGGTGCATGTGTACTCATGGTATGATCAGATCATTTCAGTTAGTGTCCATGTAAACAGGGATTTGGGAATTCAGATCGACCAAGATTTTAATCAGATTGGGGAAATTTGGCGCATGTAAACGTAGCTAGTGTGACGGATTTTCAGTCAGTCAGATCAGTGCAGCTGACTGCAGGATTCTGCATCGCGTCAAAACTGAAAAAATTCACTGAATAAGACAAATAGACCATCGTGGCACAGACGTGTATAACTACCTTTTTGTGCTATAAAATACAGAAAACCACCTGTTTTAATCAACAGTATCAGCGTATTTGTCTGTGATCCGCGCAAAGCACTATGGGATATGCAGTCAATGCCCCATAACTGTCCACTGTATCTTTTTATCTGACTGCATCACATTACAAACATCCTCATCATTTCAAAACAAAAAACAGTTACAGTAAATGACAGAAGCCCCAACAGCTGACTAATAAATTTCAACACCAAACTGTTAAATGTAGATTAAAGTGAACAATCAAACCTGTAAACAATCCAACCTGAACTCTGAAGGTTTTTTTTTTTTTACCAGTATTTTTATATTTTACTGGTTTCTCTTGATTTTTTCAACAATTAAATGATTTTTATTGAAACAAATATAGAGCCAGGTAAAGTAAACAGACTGAATTTTAAGCTTGATGAAACCAAAAACAAAGCAGAGGAGCTCGAAAGAGACACAGCGAGACACATTTAAAAATGTGAGGACCAAGCAACAACCCTAGGTTCTTTTCTGAGAACCAGGCCAAAAATATTATGTGCACCCCTGGTTATACTTCATTTAATTTGTTTTTACAGCTCATAATTCTGTTATGAATTGTGTAAGGAGCCCAAAACAGGTATGAAGGGCTCAGGGTTTAAATACGTCTTTAAGAAATAAACCAATGTGAGGGGAAACTAAAGAGCAAAAATAAAACAGTCAACAAGATAAAGGATCTGATGGAGAGCAACCAATAATCAGGAACTAAATATTCCAAGGTCCCGTCCCCATGTCTTTTTAACTGATTTTCTAAACATATCCTTCTAATCTGTGACTGTTTTCAGAATTGTCTTTGTTCACATGAAAATAACCCAAAGCCCTGTAACTATGGCTGTTCTGTCCGTGGCTCCATAATACTTCCACAAAATTACATCAAAAGCAGGAAAGAAGACATGGAGCATAAGCAAAAAGGTTTATATGCTGAGTGTGACCCGTAAACACGACAAGAAGAATGTATGTAGCCTCATCTGTTGCTGAAATAATCCAGGTTCTGTTGCAGTTGAACAACTAGTTCTACAGGGTGTGTAGCACCAACACAAACATGTAATCTGAAATTCTTGTTGTTGCCTCACACACACTTAGGGTCATATTAGGGTTAAAGTTGTAACAATGACATCACAGTTTTTAAAGGACTGCATTTTGGTCCTCTCTGGAACCTGTTGAAAAATGTTCCCTTGACTATTAAAACGTTTCCTAGTGGACACATGACTGCATTTTTTTCAACTCTTTGCTTTTTCACAGAAATAGATTGAAGACAGGTGAGATGACGATCCTTCATGCATGTTTAAATGATATCACTGTGATGTCCAGATCCGATCACGTGATCAGAAATCGGGCTCGCTCACGTAGTTTCAGACTCAATCGGAATCGGACGTTACCTCCCGATCAGGACTCTGACATACTGTATATTACGTATATTAGTGATGTCATGAGATTAAAAATTGGATGAGATTAATTAATTTTGAGCAGTAATTAATTAATCTAATTAATCTTATTTTTAATCTCATTTAATAATAGCTAAGAAAAACACTATTGTTATCCATGGTTCCGTCGGGACTTTTTGAAAAGCAAATTTTCCATTCATGGGACCGACAACGCTCATATGCTCCTTCATTGTCACTTCTCCGCTCTTCAACTAACAGCTTTTGCTCATCTTGCCGTCACTGGAAGTCAATCAGCAGCCAATAGATGTCTACCTAAGAGTGATTATTCCAGGGCTTAATTTGAGCCGGAACAAGATCCGGGAACTATCTTATTTTGAAAGGGTGTGTTCCTGTAACTGTTTGCTAGGATCCGTTCACGCCGCCAGTTGGGTTAAATAACAGCGGCATCAAAATACCAAAAAGGCAGTATAACTTACTTCTTCTGGGTTTATCATCACTTTCTCTACCCCAGCTTGACAATTTACACCCGCTGTGCGCCGGCGCACAGTGATTGGTCTGATCCGACGGTTGTGTATGTGTGTGCGTTCATACATGTCTATGTGTGCATGGACGAAATTTTGATTTCAGAGGTGGGGGGGACAGAAGTGTTTTTCATAAAACTAATATTTCAGCTTACTGTGTCCTCCATTGTTTCTTTTAGTTTTCTATTGCTACTTTTAAGCCCAATTTTCCTTGGTTTGACTGGTTGTAAAGCATGTAGCCAAACATTATCACCCAATTCTGTGTTTTACCTGAGTCAACATCACACCAACTTAGTAACAATTTTGCCTATTTATGGAATATTATCATTTAAAAAAAATATATAATTGCACAATAAACACGAGTTTAGATAAATAAACATAAATTAATTTACATGGTATTTTTACCTTTTTGATAATAATAATACATTTTATTTATCAGCACTTACACTAAAGGAATACATGTTTCAAGATTATTGTGAGCTTTTTTACACGATGAGGCTATAAAGGTGGACATGCTGCTTTATGGACCCAGTGAAGGTGTTGAAGGACGGCTGGAACACATTTCTTTGAGTAACTTACAGGCGACATAAGAGAACTTACAGTCTCTTATGTCGCCTTTTTTCCTCTTTGACATCATAAACCCAAACGCCGGCCAAACGACAGTTGCACAGCACACCTGACCGCAGGTTAGCTTGCCACCACACCGGTCTGTCTGTCTGCAGTGTGCAAACAGGCAAGGGGGAGTGACAGCAGAAACAGCCAATCACACAAAAAGAACTGGTAGGCGGGCTAAACTAGGGGAGACGGGCTTCAGCTTGAGCGGCCGTTTTCTGCTTGGTCCTAGTGCTCAACCCATCTCTGTTTAATGTAGACATTGTTTTTGGACAGTTGCAGAGTACAGGGGACCAAAACGGCCTTTTGAAAAAGTGCAGGGGACATGTCCCCTGTGTCCCCCCCTAAAACTACGTCCATGTATGTGTGCGTTCCGGTATCAGTCAGGGAATTCTGGTCTCATAGCGCTATTTGTGTTCCAGGAACTTTTGATTTACAAATTAAGCACTGAATTAATCCCTTTGAACAACTCCAGCACAAGAAGCCAAAATACTAAAAAAGGTTTTTATTTAAAAGCAACTCAAAAGCAGAAACTGTAAATATAGATTAAAAATTAGATTAATGCGATTAAGGAATATAACGCACCAAATAAGGCTGTAATTAATTAATCTCAACTAACGCGATAATTTGACACCCCAAATAGCGTATATAGTATATATATATTCTTATTAGTTTTTAATGCATCTATACACCTTTTCGTGTGACGTCAGTATCCGGGACAGTTTCCCTCACAACCCGCAGCCACTATTTTAAGAGGGGATGCATTTCCATGACAACCAACCGCAACGTGTGTGAAAATGTGAATGTTAACAGTCCTGTAGTCGACACAACGGTGGAGAAGATGAGGACTTATAAAGGCCTCGATGCGTATATTTTCTTCGAGGTAAGCTTAATTGGCTCGGTGAATGATGTTGTGTTGAGAATGTTGCTACGTTAACTCCACTAGATCCGCTAGCCGCGTTAGCATGAGTTCCAGTATTAGTTTATAGTCATATTAAATCCCTGTGATATTATCTTAAACTGGTTCATGGAGTGGAGTTGATCACTTACTGCATGCAGAAGACAGCCCATGATCATGTCACTCTTTCTGCAGTGTCTGCTGTTCTGATCAGCTTATTTAATTACATAACGTTTTATTTGATAACGTAATGTCTGTCCACCGGTTTGTGTGCGTTCGGACTGTTTGCGTGCTCACAGTACAGAAATGCGCTCTCGTCATCTTCGTTTTTACACACAAGTAACAACTTCATGATCCCCCACTGTGAAGAAGCCCAGGGGAAACCCCAGGACGTGTTGGAGTGGTGGCAACCGGCTGTCCCAGTCCCAGGACTGCTGGCTGTCCTGTCCCTGCAGCTAAATATTAAATAGGGTGAATTAAATACAACATAAGGAACGCCCTGGATCTGTTTATGTCCACCTTTTTATTCGTTTTTTAATGTATTACAGATCGGTTTGGATTGGGACTTGGTATCGGCAGGTACTCAAAATCAAATGACTCAGAAATGGACTCAAGGGCAAAAAATCTTGATCGGGACATCCCTACTGACAAGCAAACAGAAGCAAATATTTTTCCTTTAGAGATTCTTACTGTGATACCTGTGTTACCTGATTTTTTAGAGTAGCCTATTTTGCTTCTGTCACATTTTTTGAACATGGCATGAATAAAACAGCTGTATAAATACCTGAGAATAATCTTTTTGCAGTTCATCCTTTAAAATTTTATTGTTTCAACACAACAAACTCACACTGACATTTAACATCTATGGTATTAAACATGATAAAATAATCTTGCTAACACAGCTGCCTTTGTATTTCTCTTTATGATTTTGCCTGAAAGGGAAACAACTTAACTGTCTAAAATATAAAAATGCTTCATTGACTTCATGACATTTTTTCCATTAAAGTCAAGAAAAAAAAACATTTTGAAAAATCCCTTTTCTCTCTCTCTCGGACTATCTGAGACTGAGATATATCTTTTTTGTGTGACCTTGTCTGATCTTCTCTCTGTGTCTGTGACCTGGAAACTGATCTGAAAGCAGCATCTTGAGGGATTACTTGAGTCCCAAAATGCATTTGAGAGAGAGAGGGACGAGGAACAAGGAGACTGGGAAGACCGGTATGATGCAGAGCTGTACTCTGCAGAGTTTCTTAAGAAATACTTAAGTGCCACATAATTCAATCTGATTTAACTGTATATTTTGACTTTGGACTTCAGGATTTGAGTTGTTTACGTGATAATTTATTTCTGCCATGATGTCATAACAGACATTTTTATTTGAAGAAGCCAAAGGCACAGGTGTGTTAACAAGGGCTGCATTCCATTTATTGGACATTCTGCTTGTAAACTTATTTTGTAGAACAACCATCAAGTGCAACTGCAGAGATGAAATGCATGTGGAATGTAGTTCCAAGAGGGCACCCTCAAAATCCAAGATGTCTAACTTGAAATTTGTTTTTGCCTTTATAAGTTGAAATGCATTGATTTTAAGCCCCAATAAATGCACTTAAGTTGAATATAAACTTGGATATTTTGGTCAGCTGTATCTCAAGAACAGTAATAGATACAAACATGCACTTTGCACTAAAACATCTGCATACAGTGGTGTGAAAAAACGATTTGCCATAGCATCTCAATAGGATTCAGGTCAGGACTTTGACTAGGCGACTCCAAAGTCTTCATTTTGTTTTTCTTCAGCCATTCAGAGGTGGATTTGCTGGTGTGTTTTGGGTCATTGTCCTGCTGCAGCATCCAAGCTCACTTCAGCTTCAGTTGACGAACAGGTTGCCGGACATTCTCCTTCAGGATTTTTTGGTAGACAGTAGAATTAATGGTTCCATCTATTACAGCAAGCCTTCCAGGTCCTGAAGCAGCAAAACAACCCCAGACCATCACACTGCCACCACCCTATTTTCCTGTTGGTATGACGTTCTTTTTCTGAAATGATGTGTTAGTATTATGCCAGATGTAACGGGACATTTGCCTTCCAAAAAGTTCAACTTTTGTCTCATCAGTCCACAAGGTATTTTCCCAAAAGTCTTGGCAAATCATTGAGATGTTTCTTAGCAAAATTGAGACGAGCCCTAATGTTCTTTTTGCTTAACAGTGGTTTGTGTCTTGGAAATCTGCCATGCATGCCGTTTTTGCCCAGTCTCTTTCTTATAGTGGAGTCGTGAACACTGACCTTAATATAGGCAAGTGAGGCCTGCAGTTCTTTAGATGTTGTTCTGGGGTCTTTTGTGACCTCTCGGATGAGTTGTCTCTGCGCTCTTGGGGTAATTTTGGTCAGCCGGCCACTCCTGTGGAAGGTTCACCACTGTTCCATGTTTTTGCCATTTGTGGATAATGGCTCTCACTGTGGTTCGCTGGAGTCCCAGCGAACTCAGAACTCAGGTGTGATACACCACAGTTAGGTTATTTTTTAACAAGGGGGGTAATTCCTTTTTCACACAGGGCCATGTAGGTTTAGATTTTTTTTCTCCCTAAATAATAAAAGCCGTCATTTAAAAACTGCATTTTGTGTTTACTTGTGTTATCATTGACTAATGGTTAAATGTGTTTGTTGATCAGAAACATTTTGTGTGACAAACATGCAAATGAATAAGAAATCAGGAAGGGGCCGGGCATATAGTTAATCATATCACTGTATATATTGCAATACATTTGTGGGGCTTAACGGTTCAATACGTAAGTATTTTTCAGTGAAATACCCACACAACAGTCTAATGTCCCACCGATGTTGAAAGTAAAGTTACATTGTAACAGATTTTAATCTCAGCCAGCAGAGTGGTCGCTATCTGTGATTTTAAAAACGCTGTTACGGAACGGAATCATTGTTTACAATAACTATCCCTCGGCCATACTTCCTGATTCCATAGTGAATCACATGTGAGCCTGCAAGGTTGCCAAGTCTTCAACACAAGCAGGTGCAATTTGACAACGACCAGCAGCAAAAAGTTGCAGCACTATGGACGGAATGGAAGCCAGTAAGAGAAGCAGCCCTGAGGTAACTTGTTGTAAACCTAAGAGACCATGGCATCCTTCCCCAAAACTGAACAAATACAAGAGAAACAAAATAAAGATCAACATTGGAACTGGCAACCCAGCAGAAAAATCAGAAATGGGAGGGGGTGAGTGGCTGAGAGAGGAGGGTTTGTTTTTCTACATGAACTGCAGGACTCAGATTTGACGATAAGGTCTAATTCTTTACCTTCTTTACCTTTAAACTCAATGTATATGAGTTGTAAAGAAGAGTGGGCATATTGGATTTTGGGGCCACCATCTCTGAATGTGCATATTTTTAAAAGAGTGAGATTTTCGAAGTACATGTACCAATTTTCAAGCTTGTATCAATATTTGAACGATTATTTCTCCTCTTTGGTCCACTTAAGACAAAATGTCTGCTGTGAAGTCATTATTTCACTCAGCTCTACACACCTGTGTCTCATCAGCTTATCAAACCACCTGTTACTAATTCAGTGATCTGTTCTCCTGTTTTTCTTCTTGCCACTGCCAGGTTCTGCTGTTGCCCATTTCATCATCGCCTCCCTGCTTCTTTGTGTTCTCTGTCTCTTCTTCTCCCTGTTCATTTTGTTTTCTCCTTTTTGGGAAACTTATAAAAAGGACTTGCTGGGATCTGATAAGAGTAAATTAGGACAGCGTAATGATTGATTGGCTTTCTGATCAAACATAATATGAAGCAGAGAAGGAACAAATACCTTTTCAGCTGCTAATAGATCTCCACACAAATTCCCGGACGGAGCAGACACATAATTTCTTCTGATTAATTATGCATGAAAACAGAACACAGCCTTGCAAACAGCATAATATTAGCAACATGTTCAGTTGTTATTATGTTATTATGATGCCTGTGATGCAGTAGAAACATCCATCGCAGCGGTCTTAGTGTCATATGTCACATTAGCTTGTATAACACCGCAGTCCGGCACCAGTGATGATCTACTGACTGTCATCTGTCAGTCAAACCTCCTGACCTGTAATAACACTGCTGTCTCCCTTTCTGTATTTAAAATCCTGTAACCTCATCTTTACATCTCCCAGGAACATTCTGAGTGTTCACTTTGTTCAAAATGTTTGAGTTCTTAAGCACATGTGGTCAGAGAGGATTTTTCTGTTTGTGTAGATTTTCACTCGTCCCGGACAGATTCAGTTTCTCCTCTGTGGAGGTCTGAACACTCCTCACTCAGTTTGTGTTTGGATGTTTTATCTTTAGGGTGGGTCTGGTGGCGCAGTTGGTGGTGCAGCCGAGAAGGTCCTGAGTTTGAATCCGGGCCGGGGCCCTTCTGCATTGAGTTTGCATGTTCTCCCTGTGCATGTGTGGGTTTTCTCTGGGGACTCCAGCTTCCTCCCACAGTCCAAAAACATGCAAGAGGTTAATTGCCAACTTTAAATTGTCCCTAGGTGTGTGTGTGTGTGTGTGTGTGTGTGTGTGTGTGTGTGTGTGTGTGTGTGTGTGTGTGTGTGTGTGTGTGTGTGTGTGTGTGGGCTTGTATTTCTGACCTCCTGAGGACCAGTTTCCTGACTTTTACTATCTTTCTGGGGTCCGAGGGTTCTTGTGGGGACCGAAGCCTGGTCCCCATGAGGGGGACTCCCCTTTTGAGGGTTAGGGGTTAGGTTTACAGGTATGGTGTGAATAGAGTTTTAGTTAGTCTTAGGGTTAGTTATAGATCAGTAAGGGTTAAGGTTAGTAAAAGGGTTTGGGTTAGGTATAAATCTAGTTACTAAAATCAATGGAAGTCAATGGACGGTCCCCATAAGGATAACAAAACACAGGTGTGTGTGTGTGTGTGTGTGTGTGTGTGTGTGTGTGTGTGTGTGTGTGTGTGTGTGTGTGTGTGTGTGTGTGTGTGTGTGTGTGTGTGTGTGTGTGTGGGCTTGTATTTCTGACCTCCTGAGGACCAGTTTCCTGACTTTTACTATCTTTCTGGGGTCCGAGGGTTCTTGTGGGGACCGAAGCCTGGTCCCCATGAGGGGGACTCCCCTTTTTAGGGTTAGGGGTTAGGTTTACAGGTATGGTGTGAATAGAGTTTTAGTTAGTCTTAGGGTTAGTTATAGATCAGTAATGGTTAAGGTTAGTAAAAGGGTTTGGGTTAGGTATAAATCTAGTTACTAAAATCAATGGAAGTCAATGGACGGTCCCCATAAGATAACAAAACACACTTGTGGGTGTGTGTGTGTGTGTGTGTGTGTGTGAATGGTTGTTTGTCTATGTGTGGCCCTGCGATGGACTGGCAACCTTTCCAGGGTGTCCCCTGCCTTTCGCTCAAAGATTGCTGGGCCTGCGACCCTGAAAAGGAGGAAGCAGGTTTAGAAAATGGATGGATATATATTTAGGGTGAACCAGTCTGAGGGTCCTGTTTGGTTTGAAGTGCACAAGGATCTTGTGTTTGGAGAAAATCCTTTTTCACATATTCCAACATGTGCACAACATTCTGGTATCGGTTTTTCTTCTCCTCTATGTTCAGTAGGGATGTGCAGATCGATACTAAAAGATCGATACCTCCGATTCCAGCTTTTTATGTTTTGGAATCGATTATCTTATTACAATATCGATATTTTAGTACTTTTAAGAATATTAACTTTCCTTCTCCAAATGGATGCAGTAACTCAGTGTTCCTGCCCTTAAAATGATGAACCAACATGTGTAAACACTATAAACATCACAAAATATTTCAAAATAAATCATAGGACAGAATATGAAGATGTCATGATCAGAGGAGGAGAGATCAGGTGCTGCGAGGGTGAAACAGACATCCCTCTTGAAATACTTCAGGGATCCAGGTAGGACAGAACATGGAGTTGTTGAGACTTTTTGCACTATTTCTAAATTGGGGAAAGGGATTTACAGTACAGACTAAAAGTTTGGACACACCTTCTCATTCAAAGAGTTTTCTTTATTTTCATGACTACATTGTAGATACTCTAATTAAGGGCATCAAAACTATGAATGAACACATAATGTATGGAATTACTGTATGCACTTAAATAAAAAGGGCGAAATAACTGAATACACGTGTTATATTTTAGATTCTTCAAAGAAGCCACCTTTGCTCTGATTACTGCTTTGCATTCTCTTAAGTTTCAAGAGGTAGTCACCCGAAATGGTTTTGCAACAGTTTTGAAGGAGTTCCCAGAGATGCTTAGTACTTGTTGGCCCTTTTTCCTTCACTCTGCGGTTCCGCTCATCCTAAATCATCTCGATTGGGTTCTGGTCCGGTGACTTTGGAGGCCAGGTTATTTCAAACTTTTTAAAAATACTATGTACTTCCATGTGTTCCTTCATAGTTTTGAGGCCTTCAGTGAGAATCTACAATGTAGTCATGAAAATAAAGAAAACTCTTTGAATGAGAACGTGTGTCCAAACTTCTGTACATGTCTGTACTGTAAATCAGCTGATATTTAGGTATTTATTTGTGGTAGTCAAATGAGAACAGCCACCTTAAATACACTAATTTTAAAATGTAATTTTCAAACAAAACATTTTTTAGCAAAGTTTCGGTATCAGATCTGCGTCGCCGATACTGGTCTGAAATTTACTTGGTATCGGATCGGAAAGAAAATTAGTGGTATCGCACATCACTACTGTTCAGATCGGTGGAGCCTACTGGGGGCGGCTGTGGCTCAGAGAGAAGAACCTTTCAATCTGAAACCCTTTCCTCCACATGTCGAAGTGTCTTTGGGTGATGAAGACACTGAACCCTGTGTAGCCCCCTGATTTGAATATCAGTGTGTGTGTGGACATGAGGCTGTGTCAGTGGTCACGAACTCGACATCATGCTTACCCTGCCACCATGCGCCACCCAGGACCCTGATATGCTACATTTAAACCACATGACATCATCACAGATGCTTTGTTTAAACTCCAAACTATCAAGGATTTATAACGTTCTGTAACACATAATGGGAGCTGTTAATACACACCTGAAGACCATCCAGATTCTGAATTATTGTTTTATCATAAGAGACTCAAAATCCTGTGCAAAGGGGTTCTGAAAAAAAAACATTTTGTTTGTTTATTTGTTTGTTTGATGCTCCACCTTCATTAAAAGTACAGAGAATATTTATATTTTGTCAGATGTTTAAAAAGGAGTCAGCCAAAGTATAAACTTATTTAATCCTACCCCAAGCCTAAATACAGTGGGGCAAAAAAGTATTTAGTCAGCCACCAATTGTGTAAGTTCTCCCACTTAAAAAGATCAGAGAGGCCTGTAATTTTCATCATAGGTATACCTCAACTATGAGAGACAAAATGAGGAAAAAAAATCCAGAAAATCACATTGTCTGATTTTTAAAGAATTTATTTGCAAATTATGGTGGAAAATAAGTATTTGGTCAATAACAAAAGTTAATCTCAACACTTTGTTATATAGCCTTTGTTGGCAATGACAGAGGTCAAACGTTTTCTGTAAGTCTTCACAAGGTTTTCACACACTGTTGCTGGTATTTTGGCCCATTCCTCCATGCAGATCTCCTCTAGAGCAGTGATGTTTTGGGGCTGACGCTGGGCAACACGGACTTTCAACTCCCTCCAGAGATTTTCTATGGGGTTGAGATCTGGAGACTGGCTAGGCCACTCCAGGACCTTGAAATGCTTCTTACGAAGCCACTCCTTCGTTGCCCGGGCGGTGTGTTTGGGATCATTGTCATGCTGAAAGACACAGCCACGTCTCATTTTCAATGCCCTTGCTGATGGAAGGAGGTTTTCACTCAAAATCTTACGATACATGGCCCCATTCATTCTTTCCTTTACACGGATCAGTCGTCCTGGTCCCCTTGCAGAAAAACAGCCCCAAAGCATGATGTTTCCACCCCCATGCTTTACAGTAGGTATGGTGTTCTTTGGATCCAACTCAGCATTCTTTCCCCTCCAAACACAACAAGTTGAGTTTCTACCAAAAAGTTCTATTTTGGTTTCATCTCACCATATGATGTTCTCCCAATCCTCTTCTGGATCATCCAAATGCTCTCTAGCAAACCGCAGACGGGCCTGGACGTGTCCTGGCTTCAGCAGGGGGACACGTCTGGCACTGCAGGATTTGAGTCCCTGGCGGCGTAGTGTGTTACTGATGGTAGCCTTTGTTACTTTGGTCCCAGCTCTCTGCAGGTCATTCACTAGGTCCCTCCGTGTGGTTCTGGGATTTTTGCTCACCGTTCTTGTGATCATTTTGACCCCACGGGGTGAGATCTTGCGTGGAGCCCCAGATCGAGGGAGATTATCAGTGGTCTTGTATGTCTTCCATTTTCTAATAATTGCTCCCACAGTTGATTTCTTCACACCAAGCTGCTTACCTATTGCAGATTCAGTCTTCCCAGCCTGGTGAAGGTCTACAATTTTGTTTCTGGTGTCCTTTGACAGCTCTTTGGTCTTGGCCATAGTGGAGTTTGGAGCGTGACTGTTTGAGGTTGTGGACAGGTGTCTTTTATACTGATAACGAGTTCACACAGGTGCCATTAATACAGGTAACGAGTGGAGGACCGAGGAGCCTCTTAAAGAAGTTACAGGTCTGTGAAAGCCAGAAATCTTACTTGTTTGTAGGTGACCAAATACTTATTTTCCACCATAATTTGCAAATAAATTCTTTAAAAATCAGACAATGGGATTTTCTGGATTTTTTTTTCCTCATTTTGTCTCTCATAGTTGAGATATACCTATGATGAAAATTACAGGCCTCTCTGATCTTTTTAAGTGGGAGAACTTACACAATTGGTGGCTGACTAAATACTTTTTTGCCCCACTGTACACCAGTCATGTCTTACAAATTAAAACGAAGTAGAAAAGCAAAAACATGACAAACAAAAACAACAAAAGTTTCTGCTGATTAAAGATGTGTCAGATCTCTTTTGACAAAACAATACCCCCTATTGTGGCACTTTTTGTGCCATTCTGGAATAAAACTATTGTTCTCCAGCTTTGTATTTATCTAAAATTAGTTTTTTATATATTCTTTCAAACTGTTGCTTGGTTTTACCTTCTTTTAAATCATCAGACAGACTTTTTCAGAATTTCACCCCTGATATTGAAATACCTTTTAGAGTTGTTCTTACACAATGCATTTTTAAATTCATTGATGTGTTGTAGAAAATATTAATAAATCTGATAAGAAGGTCTGTACATCCAACCATGTAAAAAAGAATTCACTGATGGCAGGATATTCAAGCTAAATGCATCTTATTCATCACTGTAGGCATTTAAGAATCCACAAAAACTGTTACTGGTTTGCTAATTTTAGATGTGGCTTACTGACAACAACCATTTAATATCTTAAACCCTTAGTATTTTCTCCAGTATGGAAACAACTAAATGTGCTGGCATCTTTTTTAAAACAATCAGCCTACTGTCTTTTTTGTCTCATTAGCTCAGTCCTGAAAAAGCAGAAAAAGTGAGCGCTGAAGGCTTATGGACGATTAGTTTAACATTTCTTCAGATATTCAAGAGAACCTGATAGAATTAATCTTCTTCCTCTTGGGAAAACATAATGTTTGTATCAGTACTTTAATTCTACATTTCATGGACAGTCTGTGGGGAGTCTGAGGCATCTAAGTTTTGAAATACTTAAACACAAAACGGCTGAACTTTTCTTTTAAATTAATTCAGCTTACTCTTTGTTCGGGCTTTAAGGTTTCCTATGAAGACACATTTATGTCCTGATTTTTGGTGGAGTTAGTTTATCTTGTTGTCTGTCGATTGTAAAGATAACTGGAAATGAAATGAATATGGATGGATATTTTTTTTGGATAGGTTAGAAATGGCATGAAGACCTGTCGATTAGATTTTGATTAACTTTTTAGATTGACTGTCTGGATTCAAGCCATTTATCAGGTTACATCAATAATGCAAGATCACGTTGCGGGTGAAATGAGCATCTTGGTGGAGGTCTGCGCTCTCTGCGTGCTTTCTAGTTTACATTTTGTAATTGTAAATTTTAAGTTGGTGTTTATAGAAACTGATGTGAAATACACACACAAATGAGCTTGGGCGTGACATGTGCTCCATGGGACATGAGGCAGTTGTGAACATGGATAAAAATACTGTAGATAATTAATAAGTCAAAGAAGTCATCTTTCCCAATAACCTGTAAAAGCCATTTTAAGTTGTTTAAGATGTGTTTGATAAAATTGTTTCTTTACGCGTCACAGCAGAAGGTGAAAATGTGGGCTTGGGATCACCTTCAACATGAATGAGGTATGTTAAAGTTATTGCTATTTCTTATGATTTCATTGCAAAAATCTACATAAAATAATAACACACTTTTTTATTATTACTGTTTCCATGTTCCTGGTTTTTTCATGTACTTTATATAAAACAGTAACAGTCTGACTCAAACAAGAATAACTGCACCTCATTATTTGCAGAGAGAAAGACATAATCACATTTCTGCCCTCTTTGTTAAGTTCCCTTTTGATTTACCTCAGAGATACTAAAATCTGTGAAGCATCACTCACTAAATCATACAGATAGCTTCCAACACGTCTCTGGAGGAGTGGAAAAACAATTTACAAAGGGAGGAAGATGATGCGTATAGCTGCTTCTCTCTGAGAGATAAAGCTGGAGAGGGCTGCAGAGATCACTGGAGAGGCAAAGAGGAAAAACCGAGACTGAATACCCAAAGCTCTACAAAGATTGGACGCTTTTTATCCACGAACATGGAATCTGAAAGTACAGACTCCCTCAGGAGGAGCAAGAGGATAAGGAGAATGGAGGAGCAGTGTGGCATGACCAGCGAGGCAGGTGATGGGACTACAGGACGAGCTGGCTGGGTTCTACAGGAGCACAATGGATTGTGTGAAGGGAATTTTTTTATTTTATTTTATTTTATTTTTTGGGGGGGTTAACTGGCGTTTAATCAGTTATGAATAGTTAGTCACTTAGTGTTACTCAAAGTATGAGGAGTCTGGAAGAGGTCCTGCAGGGGTTGTTGCTAGTTCTGAGCAGCTTCTGGGGTTAAATTCAGATGCTTAACCCTTTAAGCACCAAGAGTGATAACCCCCCAGACTACGTTTCATCATAGTTACAGTCTGCGTCTCTGTGTCTAACCCACAGAGGAAAAAGTTAAAGTGCCTCTGGAAACATTCAACAGTTTTTAATGGTTAAATGACTGTGTAAAAAGGAAAATTAAATAATGTCATGCCTTTCTTTTTCAGTGTTTTCAATATGTTAAAAAACTACTTCCTTTATAAAGTTCTGCATTATCTGATCATCATTTAATAAAAATAAATACATGTGTAAAAATATGCATTTAAACCGACTGAGTCAATCCCAGATCATCTGACATCCTGCTTATTATTACGTATTATTGTTTACAAGGTACGACCAATGTTGCAATAGCCTCAGCACTTCTCTAAATACAATTTGCAATTAAAGGTGAAACAAAATCTGCATTTGCTCCAGGAATGTTACGCCTGTCATTAGTTTAAATTTTAGTCTAGAGATTTAAAAAAGACTTTGTACCCCCACCCCTAAATAAATAAAAAGTCAAAATTCTGCATTCAGGTTTCTCCTCAGCAACACGATTATCACCAACCACAACACAGTGTGAGCAAAACAAGAGTTAAATAAGTCTGCAAACACTGTGTGGGTGTTCTCTGTAAGCATATGCAATAGAAAAAGTTGTGTTCTTTGCTCTGTTTAATTCTTAATTGCATGCAAATAACAGTGACCCAAGTTCAAGTACTGAAGCAATAAATCCTGCTCAACACAAAGAGAATTTCAGAATAACAAAGCGCTTCACTGAGAGCGTCTTAATGACATGCCTCATGTTTGTGGAAATTGGTTGAAACCACTAGAAAGGCTCCCGGGGGGTCAGGACACTCCAAACTCTTATTAACAGTTCCATGATTCATGTTTCAAGTCGATCCGAAAATCCCTCCTTGCATCACCCAGTTTTCGTCCTGAGTTCCAGAAACTCTCATCCGCCGATCCTTCAATCGTGAGTCAGGTCTGATCCACTGTGCTCATCTATTCCCTTCCCTCCCTCAGCCATCTGTCACAGTGGGGTCCTCGCTGCCAACATCCTCCTTTTGAAAAGATTTGAAAGCTTTTCCTGTCTTACACTCAACATTTTCATGGTTAAACTATTTCTTAGTCGGTTCCAGCGCTCGTGTCCCAGAAACAAAGCAGCCCACGCTCCGATTCCCATTTAAACTCAACGTGTTTCAAAATCTTACAGTACAATGGTTTGTTATTTTACATCTGTTGATATTCTGTAGCATTTTGTTGCAGAAATATTACAAAAATGTGAAAAGTAAAATGTCTCCCCCCCATCCCCCCACTTTTCAATGTAGGTTTCATGGACTCTCACAATAACGTAACTGTCCTGCATCACTTTTGACCACAAAAGGCCAGTTTTGAGCGTGAATGTGCAACAACAATAGAGGAAGCGAAGATAATCGATATTTGTTGTGGCTGCTCGTGTAGAAAAACTTTAAGTCCCTGGAGGCTTTTCCAGAACAGATTTGTTTCTATGAGAATGTCAATACTGAAGGGGGGGCGGGGTTGTCGTTGTCTTTATTAACCAGTATGAACAAAGCTGTTCTTCAGAGTATTTGGCAGTAAGCAAAAAAGAAAACTTGAGTGACAAAATACAAATTCTATGTATTTTGTGCAGCCTTTAGTGGCTGCTTCAAGAGCTGTTGAGAGTGCACACAGTGGCTTTTCAGCTCCATTAGGATTTGGAGAAAAAAAACGTGACACATCAAACAAATCAGCATTCAGTTAAAGAGGCCATTTCATACAGATTTCATGACTTTGTGGTTATTTCTTAAGTATTAACCAGTAATATGAAACATTTTATATCTAAAAAACATCAGGAAACACTGATTAACAGACCTTTCAATCTGTCTGCATTAAAATTCGGGTGGTTCCGGCTCCTTCCGTCAGGCTTCAGCAACATCTTGTTCATATTCATTATTCAAATTTGCTGCACTCAGATTGGCGAACAAACTAGCCTATGAGAGCAAGGTATACTGTTTCCTGACCCGCTGCGCATGACAACATCAGACATCGTGTCTTCCTGTTTGCTACGTCTTATGCTACAGCTTTTTAGCGAGCAGCATGCTAGGCGTGGTTTCAACTGCGGGAGCTGCCGAATACTAACGAACAAAGGAGTTGTGATGAAACAGGTACAGGCCATTCGGCCTCGGGAGAACTCGGGTGTTATCACCACCTGCGTAGTTTGAGAGATAAGAACTGAAAGAGAAGTTGCTGACCTGTTTTCACACCCACTATGAAGGTAAGAACACCCGTGGAGGTAAAATATTCAACAGAAACCTCAGAAAACAGTTTTTAATTTTAAAACAGTAGTGATCCTCTCAAGTTTTGGACCCTGTGTGAAACATTTGTTAGCACACTGTGCCTCAAATACAAGAGTTTGTGATACTTGTGGTTTAAGCTCTTTGATCTAGTATTTTTATGGAATTAGTTATCTAGCTTGAAACAAACAAGCTACCCTCTGCCACCACCTCACTAGCTATGTTTACATGGCCACATTTAATTGGAATAAAGGCCCAATCGGAAAAAAAATACGTCATGTAAACATGTCAATCAGAATGTTTTGATCCGATGCAGCCTGATCAGAATGAAATTTACTTCCGATCGAGAGGGGTGGTTTTGTCCGATCTTCATTTGGATAGACGTGCATGTATACACCCATTTGGAAAGAAAGGGTGAAAAAAGCCCACTGCGCATGCGTACAACTTCAGCGTGACATCTTTCCGCTTTCGCAGACCCAAGTAGAAAACATAGCGGGAAGTAAAAAGAAGTGGTCTGCTGGTGCAGTCATCCTGTCATCCTGCTCTCTTCTCCTGTGGCGGAGGAGCAGTAACAATATGTATTCTGCCTCCAGCTTGGTTAATGTGACCAGTAAAAACCCAAACATAAAGGTAATCACCTGCAGAAGGTCCATATTGGGGAAAACGTGAGTCGAGCACACGATGGGGTGGAAAAGACGCACAGAAAGGACAGAGTTTGTTTTGTTTTTTTTTCTTCCCCAGGAAAGACAACTCGCTGTGCGCATGCTCAACTCATTTAATCTGATTGAGTGCTTGGTGCATGTGTACTCATGGCATGATCAGATCATTTCAGTTACTGTCCATGTCCATGTGTTTGCATAAGTATGAATCCAGCTTAATACACCAGTCCAACTTTTTCAAGTCAAATATCCTGCTGTGAAATAGGTTTGTTACAACAAAACACTCTACAAATATGACAGAAACTGCAAAGGAAACACGACTGGTTTTGTGTTGATAAAGAGGGAGAAACTACCTCGAGCAACCTGAAACCACTTGGAGAGCTTGTTGATGTGTGACACTATGTCAACTTTAAAACTCACACAATCACAAGTGTGAGTTTCCTGTGTAATGACCATGATTCAGTGAAACAGAAAAACTGCCTTCCAGTGTTGTCAGACTGGAAATGTGAAAGTATCGCACCAAGAGTTTGAAATGATCGTATTTTGAGTAAAATTATCATACACTTCTAACTGGCATTGTAGCATGGCTCATGCTGCCACGATTTGCTCATATTTCAATTGCAATCATCTCAAAACTTTTTTTTAATTTCAAAACTTCTGCCTTTGTAACAGAGAACATCTTGCATCACACAACACGTAAAGCGTTGAATGGTTGGTTGTAAGGAAATGTCTTTGGATGCAATGTGCAGCTTTGGATGTCAGTTTAAGTTTAAAGCTACAGTATGTAAGAATTAGACCTTGTTGTCAAATCCAAATCCTGCAGTTCATATAGAAAAAAAACCCGTCTGCTCTCAGCCACTCACCCCCTCCCCTCCCTGATTTTTCTGATGAATTGTTAGTTCTGATGTTGATTCTTGTTTTGTTTATCTTGTATTTGTTCAATTTTTGGGAATGTCTGAAGGTCTATTTGTTCAGTGTTGAGTTTAAATATAAATAATGATTCAGATCCGGGCTAGCTTTTTTAAGACCAAAACTAGCAACCACCCAGCCGACTGAGATCGAGATCTGTTAAAATGGGACTTTATTTTCAACATCAGTGGGACATTAGACTGTTGTGTGAGTATTTCACTGTAAAATTCTTACATAATGTACCTTTAACCACATAAGCAAGGCATCAAATTATTATAGATTATGGGATTTGTAGATTAATTGATCGTATAGTGGGCTAAATTATCATACAAATAATTATCGTACATCTGGCAACACTGCTAACTTCTGAAAAAATATTTTACCTTTAGGTTTATAAAAAATAGATAAATAAACGAACTCAAACTATTAACAACCTTAGGTTATATTTTAATTTACACCAGACTGACTCTAAATGCTTTTAATAGAGTTGCTAAATTTCAGCTAATTACAAGACATAATTGTGTTTGCTGAATACTCAGCAATATTTAAAGGTACAAGTGAGGTACTGGTTTACATCAGCTGGTGGTAAAGTGGTGCCATTAATTTAGATTTATGTTGAAATTAACAAAATAAAAGACATCTAATGACTTTATCGGTAATCGGAAACGTACATAAAATACACTACAGAAATGTTTGCAGTGACATTAAAACATTTGTTTAAAATTCTGTGGACACACACACACACCATAAACTTGATTTCTGTGCTGAAGGAGCAACAAAACATGACCAGGCAGTACCTTTTCCAGCTGCTGTAAAAGCAGAGCAAAGCTGCAGTATTCTTTGGAGAAAAGGAGCCAGTATGGATAAAAAATGTTTTTAAAGAGCAGTGATGCTTGAAATATGTGGTGAAGTGATGCTGGGCGGTGTACAAAGGATGACTTCATCTATGCTGTTTGAGAAGTTTATGAAGACTGTAAATTTTTCTCAAGTAAACATCAACAAGTATGTTGTTTTTTGTTGCATCACTGAATTCACAGCAAAGTATATAAATATAAAAAGATTTTTACATGTGTAATGGAAACATATCAAACCCTAACGTTAAGGAAAAAAAGCAAACATTTCTTCTTTCTACTTTTTATTCATATGGGATGATATAACAGGGAGTATGGTAACAATAATGTAATAATGTACTTTTTAAATGACAAAAGAAATTATCAAAAGAATGAAAAATAATAATGACATTTTTATTCAAACATCCCTTTATTTTGTTTAAGTTTTTTGGGTTCATTTTTCAGTAAACTTTTAAAGAGCACTAACTGAAGGACTTGGAAATTAAGGCTGGTCTCACCCTGGGGATTTTGTTGTCCTTCTCGTGGGAGGAGCAACCAGAGAGGATCAGGGACCAGATTGGGTTTGGGGGAGGAATTTTCGCCACATCGCAGTGCACGCAGAGGTCACGAGACTGGCACCCCAACAGCTGGAGGCCTTGTTCTGTTGTTGTGTGTGGCTGCAGAATCCACACATTGGATTTTGTTGTGGTGTTCAGGATCCATATTGCACCTTTAAAAGGGTAAATACAATACCTGTAACTTTTATTTTGGCACCATATTTTATACTTTATATTTTATACTCTCTTAAATTATTTCAAACAATATGGATAAACATGTTTCACTGTAATTTCTTTCAGGTAAAAGAAAAGGCATTAGCTATTTGCCTCCCTTTATTATTTACTTAATATTTCACTCTGTTCCTTGCCATTGTATTTGAAGTAATGCCAGTGAGTGAAGGCTGATTCAGCTATAAGGATATACATGCATGAGGGAGTTGTTATTTGAAGTATGCATTGATTGCTTTGTTTTTTGTCCCTTGTGGTGAAGGCTGAAAAATGATTATGTAAAAGGGAAATGGTGCTGACTTGGCTTTGATTAATAATTCCCATGTTAAGCTTTACACAGAGGGGGTCTCAACAGTTTTACAATCATTTATTTTCCTTCATCACCATTTTTTTAGTCAACAGTTTACATGCAGTGGCAGAACTGAAAACAGAGTGTTGTTCATAAGGCGTTAAGGTAAAAAACATTTTTAATTGTGAGGCATTCATTTTATGACATTTAACTGTGTTAGTGTCAATGTCAACTCACCAGACAAAACAAAAAATATATGTATTTTCACTTTCACAAATATTAAGTTGGGGATTTTAGCTATTACAGCTCATGCTCAAAAGAACTATTTGTTTTTTAACCCTCTTTGTCTGTCCTGCTAAATGTCTCTAACTGTCTATCTATCTATCTATCTATCTATCTATCTATCTATCTATCTATCTATCTATCTATCTATCTATCTATCTATCTATCTATCTATCTATCTATCTATCTATCTATCTATCTATCTATCTATCTATCTATCTATCTATCTGTGGGTGGGTAGGTAGATAAATAAGTAGATCCATCTATTTATTTATTTATAGCCATTCCTCAAAAAATGAATGAAAACACAAAAACTATTTTTCTACTCATGGTCAGTGATGTTGCGAAGCCATTTATTGTGTTTACACCATGTATTGCCCCCTTTAGCATCAATGACAGCTTGGAGTCTTTTGAAGGAATGAAGGAGATTTATTGTCATTATACCCGTGAGCACAAGTACAACGAAAATTACTTTTGTTACTCTTTTGTGGTAATTGTGGAGAAAGTTCTGTATATAATCTGGTGGTAAAGCTGCCCATTCTTCTTGGCAAAAAGCCTCCAGTTCCTGTAAATTAATGGACCGTCTGTCATGAACAGCGTGTTTAAGCTCTCCCCACAGTGGTTAATTGATATTGAGGTCAGGAGACTGAGATGGCTACTCTATAACCTTCACTTTATTCTGCTGGAGTCAGTGGCAGGACAACTTGGCCTTGTGTTTTGGATCACTGTCTTGTTGGAACATCCAAGTGCGACCCATGCACAGCTTTTGGGCTGATGAGCACAAATTCTCCCCCAGTGGTTTCTGATAAGTTGCTGCATTCATCCTACCATCAATTTTAACCAGTTTTCCAGTGCCTTGATAACTCGCA
This sequence comes from Pachypanchax playfairii, assembly GCA_006937955.1. Taxonomy (NCBI): domain Eukaryota; kingdom Metazoa; phylum Chordata; class Actinopteri; order Cyprinodontiformes; family Aplocheilidae; genus Pachypanchax; species Pachypanchax playfairii. The sequence continues at coordinate 1,337,464 of SSNP01000109.1, forward strand.
CATCACAAAAATATCAGGAAATCACCTCCATATTTCAAAGTAGGAATTATGCACTTTTCATTATAGGCCTTGTTGACTCCTCTCCAAATAAAACATTTATGGTTGTGGCCAAAAAGTTTATTTTTGGTCTCATCCAAATGATTTTGTTCCAGAAATGTTGAGGCTTGTCTCTGTGCTTTTTGGCATATTGTAAGCGAGATTGTTTGTGGCATTTGCGTAGTAACGGCTTTCTTCTGGCAGCTTGGCCTTGTAGCCCATTTTTCTTCAAGTGCATCCTTATTGTGCTTCATGAAACAGCCACTTTCTTTGAGGGAGTCCTGAATGTCAGCAGAAGTTATTTGAGGGGTTTTCTATCACAAAAACAATTTCTGCAAGTCAATGCCAAAATTTTTGTTTGTCTTCCAGACTATGGCTTTTTATCCAAATTCTAACACTGCTGATTGGCATTATTTGTACCTTGAATATTTATTTATATCCCTTTACTGTTTTATGGAGTTCGATCCCTTTTTTTCTCGTAGATCCTGTGGTAATTCCTTTGCTTTCCCCATGACTGAGAAACTGGAAATGCCAGTACAGCTCTGGATGGAAGGGTCTGTCAGGAGCCCAAATCCTTTTATAATCACACACTGATGGCAAGGAAATGGATCACAGGTGAGGATGGTTACCTTGGGCAGCCATTCAAACCCCTTTGTGTCGAGTTTTGTTTGCATTTCAGGCCAAAATCACTGTAAATTTTTCAACAGGGTAATTTTGGTATTTTCTACAGAGCCCTTTAGGGGAGATGGGTGGAGAAAAAAAGAAAGTTGGGTTCTTGCAAGCACCACTTAGTATCTCATGTGCACAAGATACTAACTAATGTGCACGAGAAACCAACATTCTTTTTTTCTCCACCCATTTCCCCTAAAACGCTCTGTAAATTTTCTATGGTGATTTGAAAAGTATAAACACATTTTTCTCACAATAAATCAGGGTGCGATTTGGTGGGGTGGGGGTGGGGGAGATTTTGATGCCCTTACGGTCATTAATTTTTTGTCCCTGGGGGGGATAGGTTATTAATGTTCTTCCTTCTCATCCGACCAGTTTCTGTTCAAAGGATCTCAGACCATACTTCTTCCCAGACGCTCAGTAAAGGAATAATGTGCACATGTGCAGAACGATCACATGACATCGACTGAAATATCATAAACCTTCTCAGTTTCTCACCCACTCACAAACGGAAGGTGTGTTTTTTTTTTACAAACTTTATTGAACAGAGTGCAAGTTTACAACAAGAGGACAAAGGAACAATTAAAAAAAGCCTTTTAAAAGGCTTATTTTTTACATCTTTTGCTTAAAAAGCACAAAACGTGCTGATGTAATTAATATGCAAATTAGCGTGTGACGTCCCCGTCCCCCCCTCCAGAGTGTGTAAACTTATTGGCACAACTGTATATCTACAGCTAAATGAAGATGGCTTCCACGTCTAATTCCTGTCAGCAAACACATGGCTCTAACTTAGCAAGATTTGTGGATATTAAAGGTGGTAAAGAGGATTTGGTAGCAAATTTAGATGTCAAAATTACTTTAAAATCATTTTATCAACTTGTAGTGGTCTTGTACTTATGGTGTCCAAAAGAAAAAGTTATAATATTCATAAATCATAGACCTGGTGGGGCTTGAAATAAAGTAGCGAATAGATAACGAACCCGTTTTGTTATCTATTAGCTACTAGATTGTCAATCATATTTCTGTACGTACTTCGTAGTTTGCTTAGGTCTCAGTACTACTTCTCGCGGAAGCGCTGCAAAGCGGAGCGGAACCGAAACCGCTTCTATTCGGTGCCCTTGTTAACCTATATGATATACTGTACGTAGTTCACGCCAGACATGGAGCTGTTAAGTTATCACTTTGGCGTCTGGTTATTTTTTGCACGAGCGTTCCGCGTCAATTCTGGCAGGAAATAACACCAGGGCACACAAGACAATCTGGTCAAAAATAATAGCAATTCTTCAAACTAAAATACTGCGACTGACATATGCAATCATAACTGTGTATCTAAACAGACTATAGAGATGCAAATAAACACAACACACACACCTACACAAACACACACGCACAGCACAACGGAGTGTGCTGACTACATTGAGGGGGGTGGGGTTTTTGGGTGTCTAAACAAACAAAAGAGTAAGAGAAATAGTTGAAAATATGATGAACGATGTCAAATTAAAAGCAGGAGTAACTAAAACAAGCGCTCTTCAATTGTTTTTTTATGTTATTTACTTACCCATGAAAAAATAAACAGATGAGCAGAAACTCTTGTGAATGAGCGCAGAGAAAGACACATCTGACATGAACAGGGGCTGAGCAGTGAGCAGCATCAGGCTTTAGTGATCCATGCTAGCTAGCATTTCAGCACTAGCAGCAGCACTTGTAACAATAACAGCCTTTTACCATTGATGACTCCGAGATGTTTGAAGAAACAAAGTCGTAGTAGTTCCACAAAAAACTTCAGCAATGCCGATAGTAGACAAAACTACGCAATTCACGAAGGCTTTTCTTCCGTTGAGGGAAAAGGAGGAAGAGGGAGGGAGGGGGGCTACAACGCATGTGCACTAGTTGAAAAACGACAAACGGCTGTTGAGCTTCTCATTCAGAGTAGAATCGTATGTAAAGCCTTTAAGCCACGGTTTGTGTGAGCTAGCAGATGGAACGAACTCATGACACCACATATAACTTTCTTTTAACTCCATCATTTCTCAAGAAAACATGATCTTTGTTTCCAACTAATGAAAGCTGATGGGTGACATGCGTTCCTTCAAGCAAAGCTAGACCTTTCATTTTCATTTTGTATTTTGTTTGCATTTAAATGAATTTTCATCCTATAGCCTGAAGTGCCTCATCTTATGTTTCCTTACAAAAACAAATGACTGAATAGCACATTTCTCCAGGGTGTAAACATTTGTGTAGAAATCCTCTTTGACCTTAGTCAGAACGCTTCAAATTGAGCCTTTTAAAAGCTTTGAAATGTTTTTGTCCTATAGATATAAGCTAGTGTGTGATTAAACATTCTGTTTGAATACTTCTGTGTTATCGTGAACGAACCTGTTCTCCTTATCACCTGACGCCAGTGCCTTCTATAAATATGTACCGTAGAAAGTTGTGCCTGAAGAAGAATACCAACTCCGAGTCAGCAGGCTTTTCACTAGGGGAAACGTGTGGCACTCTGCTGAGTGTTGGATTAACGGAAAGAAAATTAATGGCGCATCTGCTCCTTCTCCCTTTCACTTGCTTTAATATGTTTATGTTTACTCTATATGTGTGTTCCAACAGCTTTGCCATCTGTGCTTCAGGAGTGTCATTTGAGCTATTTGATGGTCGCTGTGGCGCAATAGACACAGTCTCCACAACAGCACAATCCCATATTTTACAACATCCAGATTTCACCCAGAAAAAGGCCATTTGATGAAAGCTGTTCTCCTCATTCACGATTTTTTTCTGCACCCATAAAAAATAAAAATAAAATGCAGCAAGCTACCAGATAATAAGTTTAAATGTAGTTTGTTTTTATGTTGTTGGAAAAGCAAAATTATAAAAATAACATCTTGGAATTAATGTTTTGAAAAGTTTACAGATAATAAGTGAGTCAGCATCTTTCTAATTATTTACACACTAATATTTTCTTCAATCTGTAGTAACATGTATATAAATATCTCCACATTATACAGAGACACTGGAAGTTTTGGGGGATTTTTTGGGATAATTTTTGCTTTTAGTTCCAGTTTGCTTAAGTTTAGGTAACAGCACTACTCAGTTAGGATTAAGAAAAAACATTTTTCTAAACCAAAATAGTAGAGGCAAAGTCTGAAATGGTGGCATGTTTTACTACATCACTGTTTAAGACTTTGGTTGTTTTTACATATTTCTGAGAGACCCGGATGACTGGAGGGATAAAAAAAAACATTTACAGATCTTCAAGAGTCAAAACAGAGCAATAAAACTAAAAGCACCAATTTAAAACTTCATGATAGCCCAGTAGGAAAACAAAACACAACCAAATGTAAGGCCATTTGAATACAAAACAGTCAAACATGAGGTACTACATGTTACATTTTAATAAACAAAGTTAAACAGAAAAGGACAGTAACATATTGAAAAAGATAAAATACTGGAATAAATACAACAAAACTCAATTTGGAAGAATGTGGTGATTTTTTTAAGAGATAAATAAGAGATAATTCATTTGAAGCCTCATGTAAGTTGTTCCATCTTGAGATGATTACATGATTAAACATTCCTTTACACATGACTTGAAACATGTAGTCTCCTTTAAAAGTACTGTATCCTGCTATTTCACAGCTTTCAACATCTGGGATAGACACATATATGATAAAAATGTTACCTTCGGTGTTATAGAGTCTTCATTTGTTCTGAAATATAACTAATATTCTTGAGTTATTCTCAGGCCTGGAGGTAAAACACTTGGTTTACCTAAAATCTCATCGCTCCCCAAGGCCCCCCTCGTGAGTGCTGCCCCTCGAGCTGCCTGAATAAAATGGGGAATAAATTCCTGTAATTCTCGCAGCCAAATGCACATTTTTGCCAAGACATTTTTAGAACAGAGGTGCTTAGTGTCTTGCTTCAGACTCTAGCAGCTCGGTGGGTGTGTCTTTAATCTGCAGGGGCAGTGTGAACACACCGGGAAGTTCCTGGTGTAACATTGTTACATCACTATGTGACGGTCAGTCGTTTTCCAGGAGAGAGTGGAGCAGCGGCTCAGAGCACAGTATGCAGGAGGAATAGTGAGAAATGTGTGAATTTAGCCAAAAACCACTCTGGGTTATTTAATAATAAGGAAATAACATCACAACATGGTTAAAAGCTCCAAAAAGTGATTTTGCATGACATTTAAAGGCGACCTTTAAAAGTTTGTTCCAGAGGGATGTTTTAGAGTTTACTTGAAAACCTCTTAAATCCCCCAAACAGGAATATATTTGAAGCTAACTAGTTGACTGTCTGTAAAAGAGTCTTCAGTTTTTCTTTCTTTACCTTAAAGTTCAGAGAAAATCTACATAGAAACACAACTAATCTTTGAACTTGGAGGAAACTGAGATCATCTGATTTCTTCAACTTATCAAAGGTTGGATCACAAGAGAACAGTTGAGGAGGGGAAACCCAGACATCCGTCTCCCAATGAATCTCTCCAGCTCCTCCAAAGGTGTTCCCAGTCCAAGGAGGACTATAATCCTTCCAGCAAGTTCTGGGTCCCCTCCCAGTGGGACGTTACCAGTAAACTACCTTGAGGGGGGCACCAGGATGCATCTTAATCAAACCACCTTTGCTGACTCCTTTCAGCAAAGAGGAGCAGTGGATCTACTCAGAGTTCCTCCTGGTTCTCCACCTCCTGAACCCAACCACCCTACACAGGAACCTTTTTTCAGCTGCTTGGATCCAGGATCAGAAAGCCCATTACAGGAACTCTCTGTTTCACATAACCCACAACACATTTACGTATCTCTGTTTTATTGACATTCAAACACTTCAACTTTTCACTTATGATCATTTTAGTATATGTGAGCAAATTCCACACAAAAGGTGTGTGTGATAAACCTTTTAATGCCTGTTATAAAAGCCAGAATGCTTAAAACGGGATGTGTATTTGGCTAATTAGAACAAAGGAGTCCAACACTCCTAAGATTTATTTCAAACTGGGTGTCAAAGTGATGTTCATAGTGGAGGGGAAGCAGGTCTGTAGGACTGTCCCAGTTTCTGATTATAAGCCTCAACTCGCCTCTCTCTCTGTGATTTAGTCTTTTGCAGTCAGACTGAACACCATCTATCAGCCGTGTTCATTCACAGAACATTTAAACTAATCCTCCAACTAAAACTTGTTTTCTTTAAGACACTTCTATTTAGATGTTGTCAAGATACACTCATCACTTTACATGTACCGTTTTAGAGTGACGGACATGAAAAATCTCTGCTACATACATGTCATGGCGTGTCTTCAACTTCTCTCACATAACTACATTTATTCTTACAATAATAGGCCGTTGACACACTGTGGTGGATTTGATCTCACAACCGAATTTAATCACTCAGTGTCCTGCTATTTTTCTAAATAAAAATCTGACAGCACTTTCTGAAATATGGGGTTAGTATTCTTACTGGATCCCGACAAAGATGAAGGATTTTAGAGCAAATACGTATTAAAGAGAAAATGATCCTTTTCAGATCGTTTTAATTTTCCAAATATTAAAAGTTTTTGTTTTTATTAGAATCTTTCATCAGTTATTAAATCTATTTGTCTAATTTTATCTAAAATATTATTGAGTTGAATTCATTTCAGTTTATGCAGGAATAATTCAAATAGCTACAAAATTTTAGAACAGTTGACATTAATAAATATCACGCATGCTATTTATGTTTAATGGGAAACAGCTACCAGAGACACACTGCTGTAAAACTTTGATCATATTAAAGAGGTTTTTGATTCTGTTGTAGTTTTTACTTCATAAAAAAGAAGCTCTTCACCAGAAGCACATTTCTTACACCAACCATTTAAACCACTAAAGGCCTTTTTTCATGTCATTTTCAAGGATGATGACTGTCAGTGTTCACTTTGTTACCACTGAGTTGTAACAACTTAGAGAATGTCCTGGTTCTGTGATTTAAAAAAAAAAAAAGTTTATCAAATTTATGTCACTTTAGAGGAATAAAAAGATGTTTTAAGTCAAGGCCCTGTGTACACTACTCTGGATAGGTTTTTTAAATTACAATTTTCTGCTGTCCTTGAACATCCTGGTCTTTAAAAGTGTGTTTGTTTGTTATTGTTTTATTTTAATATTCTTTTGCCTTAGTTTTTGAAAATATCTCAATCCACATTGTTCCAACAAAAATGCAAAATGCAGAAAAGCACACACATCACCACCTGGGGGAGAACATCCACAAACATTCAAGAAATGGTAAATGGCATGTACTTGTATAGCACATTTCTTAAAGAGCAAATCACCCTCAAAACAGCTTTTTTTCTGCTTATAAACTGTATTAGTGGGTGTTTACCAATGCAACCTTTCAGTTTCTGGGCATTTTTTAAAATTTTCGGTCTGAACATATCTTAATGCTGCCCTCTTACCCCGGGCTCACACTGCATTCAGATCCGGTCCGGTGCGGCCCCCCGCAGGTATTCCGTAAGATTAAAATCCCTTTTGAAGGCTCACAGTTGCTTCGCACGGTGCAGATCCGGTTACAGGGGCCGTACGGCACAACAGAAAGAATCCCCAAGGTTGTTATTTTTGCCAGACGCCGGAGAGGATCCGCGTCAAGTTTGATGAAATCTGACGAGCTATACTGGAAGTGTGGCTTGAATGTTCGGTATTTTTTTCAAAATTAAACGAGTGTACAAACAATTGTAACTTGACTCTTCTTTTTAGACAGCACAGGCGCTAATAGGAAATGTAAACATTACATCACACCCGGTGACACAGGGTCCCGAAAGCGTGCAGCACAACACCTTTTCACACATTTGCTAAATAATGAACGTGTTCTCGCGTGAAGTCCCGACAAAACGATAACCCATGTGAACTTTTGTTCTCGCGAGTGTCGTTGCCGCACCCAGCACCGGAGCAGGCCGCACTCCTTATCTGGAGCAGATGTGAGTGGTAGCTTGCGGAAAAACCGCACCGAATCCGGGCCGAAGCCGTTCCGTAGGCAGTATGAGCCCGGCGGTAGGGTTGAAATGTAGCTATTGCATTTGAAATTTGTGATTGGCTGAAAGTGGTACATGCCTATGTCAGTGCTCATGTCTACGTCACTGGCATCGTCTCTAAGACACACCTCCTGGGGTATAAAACTATCTCTCAGATGGAAACACTCACTGCCCAGGGCCCGCCCGTTGTCTCCAGCTTCTCACCAAAGAGCTGCACATAGTGATTTAGAGCAACTGGCTGAAAACTACAACAAAGGGAATAACTAATATCAGTAAAATAATAATGAAATCAGGGCAAAGACTTCACTGCATTGGTTGTGATTGTGTGGATAGGATTTATGCACATTATTTTCTTAGCGTATTCGGGTTAGGAGCCTCTCTGCAACATGGCAGAGTCCCACTGGAGCTAATCTAAATGTAGCTTTAATACTCTGGCTAAAAACCATGTACTACTAAGCGAAGAGCCTCATTCTATACTGCTAAGTTGTTGCAGGGTGAACTATTGGCTCGAAACGATACGGATCAGAGCTGTTTAGAAGCAGCTTCCTCCATTTTAATATCCCTCTGTCCCTCTCTGTCCCGCTGGCTGTGCGTGCAAACGCAACATGTCAATCACTGCTCAGCCCCCCCACGTGTCTGCTGGTGTCTAGATTTGCCTTTTTTCATCTTTTAAAATTCAGCAAGTGCGCTGCTGCTAGGTTTTTAACTGGACTAGACAGACGCCAACCCATTTCCCCTGTTTAAAATCTCTTCATTGGCTCTCTGTTAAATTTTGTGTCTCTTTTAAGGTTTCACTCTTTATTTTTAAGTCACTTAAAGGTCTGGCTCCCCCCTACCTTGTTGAACTCATCTCCTCTTATCGTTACTCAGGTCAGCAGATCAGCTGTCTGTCCCGAGGTTCCGCTGTAAATCTTTGGGTGATAGAGCTTTCTCAGCTTGTGCACCCAAGCTGTGGAATGCTCTCCCCTCCAGATCCATCAGGCCCCTTCCTTCACCATTTTAAAGACTCAATTAAAGACACACTTTTTTTCCCTTGCTTTTGATTCCCACTGAACGTTCTTATTATTTTTATTCATATTTATACATCTATATATGTTTTTATTTTTTATTTGTGTTTTTTATGTATTTTATGATAACTGTTCAGCACTTTGTGCAACCTCCTTCTTTTGTTTAAAAGTGCTTTATGAATAAAGATTGTATGGTTAGTGTAAGGGCATCATCTGAAGGGGTGGGTAAGTTACTCTTTAAGTCTAATGACCCCCAAAGCACTTTACACTACAGTTAGTCATTCACCCATTCCCACATACACTCAGACGTTTTGTGATGATGAACTACACAGATGTTGTAGCCACAGCTGTCCTGGAACACACACTGACAGAGGCGAGGCTGCCAGACACTAGAGCCACTGGACCCTCCGACCACCACCAAACAGGCTAGATGGGTTAAGTGTCTTGCCCAAGTTTCAAGTTTATTTATTTATAAAGTGCCAGTTCATGACAAAGTCATTTCAAGGCACTTCACAGAAAAATCAACCAATTAATAATAAAACATTTTCTATCTAAAGACACAATGAAGCAATCTTTTTCCGGGCAGAGCGGGGATTCGAACCAGTGACTCTCCGGTTACCAGACCACCCTAGAGAACTAGTAAGAAAACTAGTTTGTTTCTTAGATACCATTTAAAATTATTAGTGATTTTAGCACACAAGCTACTTCCTTGTCTTAACCCTCCCCCCCGTTCCTGCTTCTGTCTCATGTCTGTGTGTCTCTGTGCCTTCTGTACTGGCTGCTACAAACTGGAAAATTATAAAAATGGATCTGGTTTCGTGGTCACTCAGCACACTGGACAAAGTTTTTTTTCAAACTTAAGGCTAAAAAATGGGGAGCAGTCTTGCCCGGAATCGACATAGCCGGCCGGATTTACCATGGATTCCTGGGGCGAGTGGAAGATGGTTTGCCTGTCTGCTCTGGAGGTCGAAGACATGGAGGATGTTTACATTTTTTGGATTACAGATCGTGGGGTACCTGCTGATCGGAGTGGGTGGTACCTGATGAATCTACAAATTATAAAGTTATGGATTGGATGGGCTGCTACTGGCAACACTTGGACTAAAAGATTAGGAGATCTGGATCGCAAACTGGATGCAGTCTCGGAGCCTGTCTCTTNAGTACCGCGACCAGCTGGCTGTGAGTCTCGAACGGGACAGGGAATGCAAGGTTTCAGACAGCAAGCTGGCTGACGGGGTGCTGGAGCTGAATCGTAAACTGGCTGCACTGCTGGATCTAAATGGAAGGAATGGCGCCACCTTGGAGAAGTTGCAGTTTCGGCTCGGCGTGGAGAAGTGATTGATTGATTATTGGCGGTATTACTAAGCAATTTGGCAAAAATTCAGCTGTTTTGGACCTTTCCAGAAAAATGTACCATATGGACAACAGGAGCTGATGAAATTCTTCAGCTTCGATCTTGTCACTTTTATTTTTGTTTCGGTTGGCCTCAAGGCCCCTAGAGCAGTGAGTGCTGAGCTGCACAGCCCCTCCCTTCCCCTGTCCACTGGACACCAACAGACTGAGGAGAGACATAACATCGGTCCTGGCCCAGAGATGATGTTCTTGACTCTTCTCCACATGCATACACAAACTGATCGCACTTCACATCCCTAAAAAAGTTCTTGACATCCAGTTTGCGCTGCATGAGAGGAATTTTTTTATCCTGACCTTCCTAATGTGTCCTTCTTCCTGTTTCAGCATATAAGTTTATATGTAGGTATACTGTATGTATGTGTATCTTATACTCTCATTTGGCGCCCATGGTGGCTGCCTCAGGGAGTGAGAGTGAAAATATGTCTCCACTGTAATTTCGTTGTACCTGTGCAATGACAATGAATTGCTATCAATTCAATTCAATTATTCTGATCATGTCAGTTTTAAATTTCAGTCATATGTTGAAAAATTTAATAACTGAAAAAAAAACTGAAAAAGGTTTTAAGAGATTTTTTAGCTAAGCTCTGAATGTTGTGTTATTGTTGTGATATTTTGATGTTGTATTTCAGTGTTTGTTAGAATCATCTGAAGAAAATATCTGCTAAAATAATATCCAGAGTACTAAAAATGTGGCCTAAGACACTTAAAAAAGTAATTTTTTTAATGTATTGAACTTCCAAAGCATTTGATTGTGTTTAACTGTAAGAAGCATTCAATTCTACAGAAGGACATATGTCTTATTTAAGTGGGTCTTCTCCAATAAGTATCTTTATTTGATTGAATGGAAACCAGAGAATATTGTTCAGAGATTGGCATTCTTCCAAAACAATAGTCACTTCTCTGAAAGAAGATGAACTGCCTTCTGTGTAGCTGCTGAGTCACTTGATGTATAACTATTATATAAAAACTTCAAATGAAAAACTATCGACGGGAGCTGCTTTGAGCTCAGATCTTTTATTCCAGAGTCAAACAATCATATGTACCCTTGAAAAGTTCAAATATAGATTTGTTGTGACATTAAAAACAAAAAAATCAGTCTCTGTTGCTGAATAAACAGGTTTGGAATGTAAAGGGGGGGCGGGTGCTCTTTGAGGAGCCAGCAAGTCTATTGAGAAAAGCCGAGGCAATAAACTATATAGAGCCGTTTCTTTTTATCATCTCTGCACCTTTAGCAAAATTCAATTTAACAATTTCTGTTCTAATCCTCCAACTGGTTGTAATCCTTGAAAAGTCTTAATAACTGAGCTGATCCAATTGTATAATCCACATATTACATCCAAACATGTACCACATGAGCCTTCTTCAGGGCTACAACAATACTTTCATCACTGAGTGCAAGAAAAGAATGATTTTGATCATTCCTTCATAAGAAAGTGATTTAACGGTCACTTTCCTGTACAGAAAACTGTAACAGCATCAGTGGTATTCACCATAAGGAGACGTGAAACAGCTTCTCATTTTCCACAGAACTAAGTTTAAAAAACTTGTCCACACAATTCCGTCTAAAATATTAAAAGAAGCACTGTAGGTGCAGAGGTGATCAAATATCATGTTTGAAGGAACAGAGATCAGCGGGGAAAGTGTGCTGATGGGCTTTAACAAAAGAAGCCCCTGTCATCTGGAGACTTTTGTACAAAAAAACTTGAACTGGATGGAGGAAAGTGGTGATGGGTTCTAAAACTGGTCCAAGTACTAAAAGTGGAACTCAGGATCCTCCTGCTGATAAAAGTTAAATCGCAAGTTGATTAACCGGCATAAGTTGAACTGCAAACTAAAGTTACAGCAGAGAATATTACTGCAAAACTAAAAATAACTACTGCAAAAATTGGAATAGATTATGATTCAACCATGGGTCAATCACTAATTAAAGGTGAAATATGTAAGAATTAGACCTTGTCATCAAATCAGAGTCCTGCAGTTCATGTAGAAAAACAAAGCCGCCCTCTCTCAGCCATTCACTCCCTCCCCTTCCTGGTTTTTCTGCCAGTTCTGATGTGGATCCTAGTTTTGTTTCTCTTGTATTTGTTTATTTTTTGTGAAGGATGTTGTGGTTCCTTAGGTTTACAAGTTAGCAGGGCTGCTTCTTTTACTCTTTGCTGCTGGTTGTTGTCGAAGTGCAGCTGCTTGTGTTGAAGACTTGGCAACCTTGCAGGCTCACATGTGATCTGCTATGGAACCAGGAAGTCTGGACGTGTAATATTTTTTTAAACAATGATCCTGTCCCAGAACAGTCTTTTTAAAATGACAAAAACTGGTGACCACCCAGCTGACTGAGATTGAAATCTGTTACAATGTAACTTTATATTTAACATTTTTTTTTGGGACATTAGACTGTTGTGTGGGTATTTCACTGTAAAAGTCTTACATATTATACCTTTATGCAGCACCAAGGAAGTATTTGTAGAACCAAAAGGTGCTAAAAACTTAGTTCAGGTTAGCTCAAGTTGTCTTGGTGAGGCTGAGGAAAAGCCACGACCACACTGCCGTTCTCAGTAACAGATGTAGAGAACCTTCAACGACCATATAGGTTGATTTTTGAAAGGTCCAAATATACAACCTGTGAGAACGTTTTCCAGGCTCCGCACAGACTTACTACCACAACGCATGCATGCACCTTCCCAGAGGAGCTGACAAATGCGTGTGCGTGAGGATTCGCTCTGTTCAGCCGAACAAGACAAAAATTCTACAGCAATATGTCTCATTTTAGTACAGCAAAGATACACATGCACACACTGTAAAGCCAAATATTTCACGTTAAAAAGCAGTTAGTTAAGGTTAGGGCAGCATATAGAGGTCGCATATGGAATATACTTTACGACATATACCGTATATACGACACTATATTCAATATAGTATCGTTTTCAAAATCAACCTATGCGGTCGTATTTGACCTGAGGTCAGGCTGACTGCAACAGGGTTTGAAGATTTTTTGGTTTGTTGAATCAGTCTAGAGAATGAAACTGTTTGGAACAGGAAGTCAGAGGCAGGGCACCAGCTGTCTGTAAAATTTTATCTCTTATTTCATTTTTTAAAATGTAAAATCCAGGATACTATTTTAAATGTTACTTCTGACATATAAAGCTCTAAACAACCAAGCTCCATTTCATATTAAAGATCTTATTGTTCCATATGTTCCTAACAGCAGTTCGCTCTCAGACTGCAGGTCTGCTTGTAGTTTCTAGAGTTTTTAGAAGTAGAACAGGAGGAAGTGCTTTTAGTTATCAGGCTCCTCTCCTGTGGAACCAGCTTCCACTTTTTATCCGTGAGGCAGACACCTTGTGTATTTTTAAGAATAGACTTAAAACTTTCCTTTTTGCTCAATCCTATAGTCAGGCATAGGTGCCATTTTAACCGGGAACATGTCCCCAGGACTTTCTGCATTAGACTAGTTCGTCCCCACCACTTTTTATGAATCTCTGGCTACAGGTCTCTGACAAGTAGCAGAAATAAGCCTTTTTTACTCATATTAGAACTTTAGAGGGCACTAAGGCGTATTTATTTACTTAACCAGCGTGATGCGGATCTATTTAAGGGCAGGAGACTTGACATTCACTTATTCAAGTATTTCATTTAGTTTAATTTTCAACATTTCAGAAAGAGTACATGTTGGGAAATATGCAGCTTCATAACTTTTTTTTACTAATCTGGCGGAACACGGAGGGGACATGGTGAGAAAATATTTTTAAGGCGAGAAAATGAAACAAAAAAAAGAAAACAAATACATTTTGCATTATCTCAAGGAAGTTTTGAAAAGTCTCTGCTTCCGGTTTGCTGCAAAATTAGCTTCCGTAGCTGAGTGAAGCAGCTCTCCACTTACCTGATCAACCAGGCCCTCACGTCTTTGATAGATTACTTTACAAAGACATGAGGGCCTGGAGCTGAACCGCTGTCTCTCAATTTCGAAGGCGGGCTTAGCCAGTTGAGAGAGAACCAACCACAGAAACCTGGAAGTGACGCAACATATGTGACGCTAAAGCGGATACACACGAGGCGGAACAAAAACAAAAGGTTTAGCGAGCGGAGCCGTAATGGTAGCTAGCCATGGTTAATGGAGGAGAAAAGACAAATATTAATGACAGTTGTCGCTTTTGTGTCAAAAACTTGCAAATACGAGGTGTCATTGCACACTCGGTTCACGTATTCAACCGCCCCAAGCAAACACTGTGCAAACACAGATGTAAACACTTCATCCACAGCCGAGTCCGCCATGTTGAATGTTGTGCTCTGGGTGGAAAACGCTTGTTCCGTGTTTTCAGGATGACGTACAGCAAAGGTGATTTGTAATTGGTACGTCCTAAAATTTGACACGGAAATGATCGGGTGCGGCTCCGGTGTCAGACCCTTCTGTATTGGAACATAATGCCAGAGGATCTGATTGGTCAGGCTAGCTCTCCACTGACAGAAAACTTCAATGTACTGAATCTGTGAGTGTTAGTGCTCCATTCATGTCGTTGAAACAGTTGTTTGTGCTGCTTTAGTTTCGGAGGTAAGAGTTTAATTTACAATTCAGAGGTCATCAGCCTGGAATGGTGAGTTTTGTCTCGTTTGCTACGTTGCACATTATTTTTCTCTTATTTGACATGCCACAAACACTACTATAAATATAAACAACAGTATTCTTTGTGCTAGTTACAATATGGATGTTACTGATCCTTCTTAGCGATTAGTCTAATAGTGGGTTTCGATGCAGTTTTTAAAAAACAGGTCAAAACACACCTGGCTTTCACGTTTTATCGATTGAATAAACATGAGATTTTTAACACCTTTTAATACACTGCAGTGCAAACTGTAAAGATCTGCTAAATGGATAGATAGCCTACTTTATATTTATAAAGGATGAGATACAGACCACAGATGTTAAGACACAAAAGCTCCTCACCATGCATGGCGGGTTCCATCCAATATCCAGCACCCTGTGACTTTACGCATGCCGTAAGGAAGGAGGCAGAGGACTAATGAGCATGAGAGCCACCATCCAGGGTGAAACATCGAAGCTCCATAAATACATTCAGGACAAGGCCTCAATGGATGACGTACTCAGTGAATGNCCTGAGACAATGGCAAGATGAGGAGGTGCTGGAGGAGGAACCATTAAGGGAGGACAAGCCCCTACACGGGATGTACCACCGGAACATAACTGAAGTGGCTGACCTCAAGAAATCCTACCAATGGCTGGAGAGGGCCGGCCTACAGGACACCACAGAGGCACTCATCCTGGCAGCACAGGAGCAGTCTCTAAGCACCAGAGCAATAGAGGCCCAGATCTACCACACCCGACAAGACCCAAGGTGTAGGCTGTGCAGGATGGTAATGGCGAACCAATCGGACATTGTGGTGGTTGATAAAGAGCAGAGGAAAGCAGTTGTGGTGGATGTGGTGATACCAAGTGATGGCAACATCAGGAAGAAGGAACATGAGAAACTTGAGAAATAGGGCTCAGAGGGGAGCTAGAGAAGACCTCGAAGATGAAGGTGACAATAGTACCCGTGGTAATCGGAGCACTTGGGGCAGTAACCCCCAAACTGGAGGAATGGCTCCAACAGATCCTTGGAAGAACCTCAGACATCTCAGTCCAGAAAAGTGCAGTTCTCAGAACAGCTAAAATACTGCGCAGGACCCTCAAGCTCCCAGGCCTCTGGTAGAGGACCCGAGCTTGTAATCAGGGTTAGCTTGGGTTCTCCTGATCCATCCCTTTAGTTATGCTGCTATAGGCTTAGACGGCCGGAGGACATACTGACCACATTTCTTCTCTCTGCTGTCTCACTTTACTCTCCATGTTTGTATTGATTGTTACTGCTGCCATTAACTGTTTCTCTGTTTATCTTTCTATAGACATGACGACTGGCCCAAATCCATCGGTGTTTTTCTCTTTCCTGTCAGCTCAGACCCCAGTCGGCTCAAGCAGAAGGCCGCCCATCCTCAGCCATATTCTGCTGGAGGTTTCTTTCGGTTAAATGGGACTTGTTACTTTCCACTTGAGTGAAGCCTGCATTATGACTCTGTAGGATTACATTTACAGCATGATACTGCACAGAAAGAATGATCACAAACATAAAACATAAAATACACACACCACAACTGTTCTGATAAGTTCTGGGACTGGCAGCAGCTCTGAGGTTAAGCACGGAGTCAAACCAGCTTCAGTAAATTCTCCTGGTTTCCTGCCCAGAACTTCTCATTAGCCTGTCGTTACAACTGGGTGGATACAGTTTTCATTTGATGACTAAAGAGAAATATTTAATTTGGTTGTTTTTATTTTCCACCTGTTAGCTGACCCAGCAGGGTGCTTGTCGGAGTCCTCACTGCGATGCTGCAGTCTTCAACAGAGCTGGAGGAGCTTCCGCACACCGCCGTCGTTATCTCGTTTTTACTCTTCTTCTTTGTTCCTTTCTTTCCTTACTTTGTTCCTGCCTTACAGAAAGATCTCATCTTTGTTTATGTAAGGGGGGTGACCTTTCAGGCCCCTTCAGTGAGCCACTTAGAAACAACCAACTATCCACAAGCAGTCACACCCAGGGCTTCTTAGTAATGACCAATCTTCTCAACATCGGAGGACGGTGGAGTATCCAGAAACATCTAAACTCCCTGCCAGGAGTTGAACCCAGAACCTTCTTGCTACAACAGTGCTACCAACTGTTGCACAGACGTGACACGTGTGGCAGGAACATGACATTTTGTTAAGCTCACACCCACCCAAAGACACATGATGGTGAGTCACATGAGTGCCTTAAATCCTAGTTCAGTAAATAAAAGCCAGACAGCCAAGCACAGATGTGGCAGAGAGGAAAAGCTCGACCAGCGGAGGATGAAAACCAAACGTTTAGATTACAGCAAAGATGTTAGTTTGCAGAAACATGGACAGAGTTGGCTGTTGTGCCTTATATCAGCTCCCAGCAAATGGTGATTCACCCTGTGAGCCTGAAGTCAGACGCGCCGTCCAGACAGCTTCAGGTCTCCCATTCCGCTTATCTGAGTGTGATGAGTTGGATAATCTGCTTAAACAGAGAGGTTAAAGGTCAAAGGAGGAGAGAATTTGTTATCCTTGGGTCGTTACGGGCACCGGTGACGATCATCCAGATGAGACACATGTGCTTCCTTCTCACCTCCGCTGGTCATCAGTCCATCCTCAACCAGCTGGTGGTGAACAAGGTGCGACCCGTTCAGAGAAGCAGGCAGCATGAAGTCAGCTGCAGAGAGGAAGAAGAGGAAACAATCTGATGATGCTGCAGAACAAGTACCCTTCCAGTAACAGTGCGATGTCTGTGAGAACACGCTGCAGCATTTAAGCCTCGTTTTTTATCTTTTTTTTAAGCTGTAAGACTTGACAGAGATCACCAGCCTGTTTCTTCTACCCTGTTATCTCAATTTTACATCTTTAATTCTGTTTAGCCTTTTATCTGTTGACTGCAGTCTGCTTAACAACACACAGCAGGATGCTTGATGAAAAACACTTTGGGTTTGTTCACACTGGGACATTTAATGTGAGCTTCTAAATATTCCTCTAGGAAACAGTGACTTGAGAATGTAAATGTCTGCATCAGATGGACCTGGTTGGGATGTTACGAGACTTTCTGCAATGCAATCTTTTCAGCTCAATATTACTTTTCATCAACTTAGCCTAAAATATGTAGTAGTGACATTATTACAGAAGAGAAGCAGGTGGCTTTTCTTTGGACTCTTTTGTGCATTAAAAACACTGATCCAAACCTGTTGTAAACACTAGCCAGCTGCAGCTTTAGCACATTTAGCAAGATGTAAATGTTCACCTGCTGTGTGAAGAAGCCTCACTAGAACCAATGTCTGGACCTGATGTAGGGGTTGAGAAATAGTTAGAATATTGTACCTTTTAAGTTAAATTCAAGGAAAAAGTCCAACCCATGCAAGTCTGTAGTAAGGAAATAATTAGCTTAGCATAGCTAAGTTAAAAATTTGGGAGGAGGGAAAACCCAGTATATCAAATTCTCATGCTGCTCTGTAACAGCACAGTCATTAAAATTGCAATTTTTACATTTCATAAAGGTTTTAAACTGCAAAACCTTAAATTTATATTCTGCCTTTTGGGTACATTAGCAAGATGCCCGTTTAGCATAGTTGCATGAGACAGCAAGAGTAGCGTAAGTAGCCAGTAGCATGAGAGGTGGATGTTGATTATATGTGAGAGAACAAGGTGAATTTGAGACAATATCTAGACCTGATTTAAGAGCTAACCAGTTATTAAAAGTTAGGTTATCTAGTTGAACTAGTTAATTCCATGTAAATATGTTGTTAGGAGACAGTCATCATTAGTCATCATCCATACCTGCTTATTCCTGTTCAGAGTCGCGGAGAGCTGGTGTCTATCTCCAGCAGTCATTCGGTAAGAGGCGGGGTTACACCTGGACAGGTCGACAGACCATCTCAAGGCCACATATAGACAGACAACCCTTCATATACACTGACAACTACAGACAAATTAGAGTTACCAATTTACCTCATGCATGTTTTTGGTCTGTGGGAGGAAGCTGGAGAAAACCCACACATATGAGGATAACATGCAAACCCCATGCAGAAGGGTCCCATCCTAGTGTCAAACCCAGAACCTTCTCACTGCAAGGCAACAGTACTACCAACTGCACCACTGTGCGTTAGTTAGGAGACAGTTAGCGCAAACGTTGGGCACATGAAAAAATCATGTATGCTACTTTATTACATTTATTTAATCTGGTTGTACATTGGGTGTCGACTGCAAAATCCTTTTATAATCTACTTTTTAAAGTGTTTAACTTGCCATAATGATATAAGCATTATGCTATTAGCTGTTTTATCATGTTTTCATACCTGAGGCCAATTCTCCTCCATTCTTCACTCCAGCTTTATATTTAAAGTAAAATAATAACCGGCATTTTGATCTTCTGCAAATGAAAAATAGTTGTTTAAATGTCAACAAGAAGAGCAACTTTTTCAAAATCCTTTTTGATTGAATCAGTGTTGTAACTAAATGTCATCTGGCTTTCCTTTCAGGTTCAAAATTCAATATTCAAGACAGTCTTTCTTCTTTAATTCACTTTTTATGCTTTATGCTGTCACACATTATCACTTTTCCTACAGCATACTTGGAAAATTGATTGTAGTGGGAGATCCGAGCTGTGTGTCCACTTTGCCATAGCGTGACACTATTATTACGGGTACATTAGAAGGACTGAAGCAGGTATCCCAATTTACACGGAGTAGTAACGCATTGTTCCATCTTTTATCTGATTACATCCTTTTGCAGGGTTGTGATTTTTCACATGCTTTCCTCCGTGTCGGATCAAACACAAAAGACTTCATGAAAATGTTCAAATCCCAAAAAGTTGGAAAAGCTAAAACACATGGTACCTTCAAAGAGGTTTGGCACACAGGAAAAAAAAGCAGAAAATAAATTTCCTGGCTGTCTGTCACCTGGCAAAAATAGCCAGTGATTTAACAGCTCTGAACAAAGCCGTTTCAAACCTTTCATTACAAAACACGATACAGAACCAGGGCCGGCCGGTGTCACCACATCCGTAACCTTGATACAAATCACACAAAGCAAATGAAGCGTTTCAAAAAGGAACGGAGAAGAGCAACGTGTAGCTACTCACAGACGAAGAAGACCGAAGGGAAGAGGAGGAGGAGAGGAACGTTCAGCTGCTACTGAAGCAGGACTGTTAAAATTGATGGAGTCTGGGAAAGAAATTGATAGTTAGAGGACAGGAAGCAGCCTGTAAGGCAATTATCACTATCTCTGCCATTTGATTTAGGGCCGTCTGGGTGTGTAATACAGGGAATTAATCAAATCGAAAAGGTAGATGATATCAAGAGAACAATCCTGACTCAAAATTCAATGATTCTTCACTGAAAAATGTTCATTGGAGATGTTGTAATTAAAAATAAAACAGGATATTTTATTCACAGAGGGGGAAATGGTGTGCGTGAGTATGTATGTGTGTGTGTGTGTAGGTGTTAGATGTACAATAGAAGCGTGCAGAGTGCAACAGCAACTTCATTATCATCCTGCAAGTCTCATCACATATATAAACAAAAAGGTGACCCTAAATACGTGCAACAAAAACAAACACCTTATGCAGCTTCAACCCATATGTCCCTCCCACAAACAGCATTGAGGGCTAAAAGGCACTCCAACCATTACTCCATGATGAGTGTTTGCTTGGAAAACATTCGAGTCAATCATGGAATGTTTACAGCAATGATGATTTCCTGATTTCCTCAACGGGAGCAGCTTTCAGCCTGTTAATGGATCGAGGCTGCAGATGAATATTGTAATTTAGTACATCACTATCATTAATATCACATTAAAAAACGGTCCTAATTGACCTGCAGATTCCTTCCAAAGTGCTGCGTTACATCAGTAAGGCTGGTTGATCATATTAAAACACAGATATGTTTACTGTGAAGATCATTTGTGCCCCCTGTTGGAAAGATCTGTTTCCAGTAAATGTCCAGTTTTAGGTCAAATAAATCTTGAAGGAGTTGCTGCTCGTCTACTCAGAGGAACTCCAAAATCTGGACATTTGAACATTCATTTAAAATTTACCCATAAATCTGTCTGTTGTGCAATTAGGCCAATGGAAAGTTACCGTATTTATTGTGTTACATAAGTTTTTGTAGTTTTGGTTTTTAAATTTCTAAAAAAAAAAATTCATAATTCAAAATCCTTATATGTGAACAGAATGTTAATCCTAATGAGAAGTTTATCCTAAAAAGGTATTTAAGGATTTTATTTCTCTCCCTTTTAAAAGCTTACAACAGAACATCAGTTTTTGGTGGGTGTTTTTTTTTTTACCAGGACACAATGAAGGCTGCACGGCGGAGCAGCTGGTAACGCTGTTGCCTCTTAGCAATAATGTTCTGGGTTTGAAACCCAGTTTGGACCTTTCAGGATTGAGTTAATTTGTTCTTCCCCACGTGTAGGTTTTCTCTAGAGACACCGGTTTCCTCTCACAGACCTCAAATGTGCATGTTTGGTTAAGTGGTGACTCCCTCAGTGTGAGTGAACATCTCTGTGACCCTGAAATGGACCCTGCCTTTCACCCCCACCCAAACCCCCACCCAGCCCTGAGCAGGAACAAGCAGGTTTAGAAAATGGATGGACTTACTGTCAAAATGGGACTGTCTTACCAAAAAACAATGCTGCCCCCTAGTGGTGGTGAAACACCTGCGAATAAAGCAGCTGATTATTAAGAGTACAGTGGCTTCGTAATAAAATTAACCACCTGTGGTGCATTTTACTGACCATGTAACGGGACTCATGAGTGAAAACAATCTGCTTCCAATGCAGCATGAAACTGAGCTATAAACCAAAGCATTTATCAAACACATGATGTTGGTTTCAGTCTGTCACAGTAAGCCTGCTCACATGCACACCAGAGCCCAAGGTACATAATGTCAAACTGTATTTTATTAAAAATAAGGGGTTGTTTAAAGCCAATGCTGTGTGTTTTAGGAGAAAATGGCAAGCTGCAGCATCATTATTTTAACAAATGTTACCAGTTCTTTGACTTGTTTCTCCTTTTATTTGGATTAAATCTCCATTGTCTTGACTGATGATCGGATCAGGTTGCAGTTCTACAGTGAAACCTTTTGTAGTGACGGAGGTGGACAAACACGGCTCCCCTGATGGGTGTGAAAGAATGAGGAAGTCTGCAAAATATTTCAGAGAAACTTGGTGTCAGCCTTCCTGATTTAAAGGGACAGTTGGAATCATTTGAAGAGATGTTTTATGGAAAATATCTTAATCAAATTTATTTTACCTGTTGTGGATGTTTCTTTGAACCTGAGTTGGGTAAAATAGAGGTTCTGACTGCTGGCTCGTTAAATCCTAATTCCATTGGGGCCAAAGGGAATTTCTGCCAAATTTAATGATGCTAATTGCTAAATAAAATTTCATGGTAGTTTATGTAAAGAATATTTTAAAATATTTTTGTTTCTTTTAGTTCGGCATTACAAAGTTATTCTGTCAGAAATATTATAACATTCCTGGCTGGAAGTTCCCCTAGCTGCATGGAAAGTGCTACAGCTAGCTCCTGCTGTCACTGTTTGCACTTGCTAGTGACAATAAAATCTTACAGAGGTAATTGCGTAATGTGAAAATGACAGTCATGTAAAGGCTTGTGCATTTCTTTTCAAGATGTCAGTAATCCGTTTGGGTTTTAGTCTGACCCATTTCCTTGAGTTAAATTCTATTTCTCGAGACTGGTTTGTAGCCTTTCCACACAAATCCACAAAAAGACCTGAATGATCTGTTTAAGACAGAGGTAGAAGAACTATATTTTATGCATATTTGTTACTGTAACAGTATTTATCATGATATTGAAAATACTTCCAAACATTTACTTGAGGTTGAGTGCAGTGATGATTCTTGTTCATGTTTTCCATTAAAATCTTTGGTAAAAGTTTAATGTTAAATACTTAAGTTACTGAAGTTATTAAATTTGCAGTTCTTCAGGAGTCTGTCTCCAAATAAAACTGACCTTCAATTTTGAATACAAATAAAACTCTTGGCAAACCATAAACAAGATGGCTACCAAGGCAAACACAACCCAGTCAGTTTGACAGACACTGAGCTCAGATTGGGCGTGGCAGTAGCTGACACGCTACAGACATTTCACTGTATATTTATTTTAAATGTTGACTGACTTGGAGTCAGCCTGTTTGTCTATCAGCAAAATATCTTGCGACCCTCTTAGCGGTTTTTAAAGTAACTCTCAAAAACCAATCGTTGGATGTTCATCTACAGCTGATTAACTGTTGGAGTTAAAAATTAAAGATCAAAATCAACACTGTGGAATAATCATTATGTTTATTGTTCAGTATCTTGCCCAAGGATACTTTAACACATAGCCTGCTGGCTCCGGGGATTGAACCACGGTCTTCCAAGCAAAAGAGCCAAACTCCCTCCCCACTAGGCTATGACCACCCACAAGATCTAATTTCAAATCAAATTAAATAAAACAAGAGATTAAAAAAATCCAACACATTGATCAAACCAGATCGATCTTCCAGCCAATCACAGAAAACAGATCTGATTGGATTATTAAGAGCATATGTGGGCAGGATGATTCTAAAAAACAAAACAACATCAAAGCACATGGTTGTCAACAAATTCAAAAAGCAGATGTAAACAGATGGGGAAAAAATTGCTGGTACCCTTCACTCAATGAAAGAAAATGGTCACAGAAATAACTTAAATCTGACAAAATTAATAATAGATATTATATGAAAGTCAGACAATGGTTTTCAACCATGATTCATCTGAATTATTTAAAAAAATAAACTCATTTCTGTGACCATTGTGAGTTTTTCTTTCATCGACCAAAGGGTACCAACTGTTTTGTCCACATCTGTATACTGACACTTACATAGATCCTTTCTAATAGGTATTCTTCATTTAGACCTTTTGGATCAGCTGCTTGTAATTTGAGTTTCCAAATTGCCTCTTTTGGAGTCAACTTGATTCAAGATGGCTGCCACAACCTTCCAACATTAGCAAAACACAAAAATTCAACACCAAATCAGGTGTGTTGGGGCAGATCAACGAACCTACTAGATAGTGGAGGACCAGGATTTAGCATCACTGATTTCAGTGAATAGTGTCATGATGATTTTTGACTCGTTCTGCCTCAGTTTTAGGTTTTCTAACACCCTGTTATTTGGGCTTTAGTTTTTGTTTGGAGTTTGTTTATCATGCATCAGTTTGGTTTTGGTTATTAGGCTTTTGTACTTCTACTTTCCTTATTGCATTGATCAGCCTCATCTGCCACGCCTGTCACTGCTCATTAGTTTCAGATCACTTCACTAAGCAACAATCTGGCATCAGCCTGTTGCCAGTTTTTTTGTTTGCCTTAGTTCAGCATCATACCAGCAGCTTTCACAGCTGTAGTCTGTTTATGTCTCAGAGTGTTATCAACCGCTTTTGGATTACTTACCTGCCTTTTCTCCTGCTCCCTGCCTGATACCTTTATCTTAGACTTCTTTGGATTCTGGTTTCAAGTCTGTTTCTGCATCTTGGAATATGACTGTTTTTCCCCATCTGACTTGTAAGGCTGGTTACCTGTCAGATTAAGAACTTTGTTTATCACCCACTGATTCTGGATTTTGGTTTTCTGAAAGAATCTGAACAGAGTTTTTGAACTGTGTTATTATTCCAAGTTCTCCAAATAAACTCATATTAATCCTCATCAGTCAGTCCACTTTCTGTCTATTGCAGGGGTGGGCAACTCCAGGCCACACCTGCTGCAGATGAACAGGTCGTTAACAGGCTTCTATAGGACTTGCTGAGAGGTTGCAGATTTGAATCAGGTGTGGTGAAACAGGGGAACATCTAAAATGTGCAGGATAGTGGCCCTCGAGGCCTGGAGTTGCCCACCCCTGGTCTATTGCATTGCTGAGATCAGTTCCTGGACCAGGTCCTGACAAAGACCTTAACCTGAGTCAGAGTCTCTGAGACGAGTGGAAGAAACTCAGTCCAGATGCTGGAATTTGAAAAAGCAGTTTTGCTTTAAGAGAAGAACAAAAAGTCAGATTTTGATAATGATCATAATAAAAAAGCATGAGTTGTTCTCACATTTATAGTTAGTGTGCATGTCTGAGTCAGTGTGACAGGACAGATAACTCTTGTGTAGAAAGGCACCACAATAGCAGTTTGGAATACTACGAAAGATGGTTTGATATCTGTAGACAGATTCTGTCAACATGACAGGATAGCGTCACCACTGCTAGGTTACAACACAGTTACATAATGTTACAGGTGTGTGTGTAGCTGAGACTGGAACCATAATGAAGATGTGTGGCCTCAGTCTGTATAAAGCAAAAGGATGGCGACAGATTTGGGTGTTTTCACATCTGTCTGTCAGACACAGACTGAAGATAATCAAAATAAATACATGATGGGAACAACTAGCTGCGATTTAAATCTTTAAATTCATTTTAGATCCCCAAACACCCAAGTGGAGTCCGGACATGCAGGAAACAAATTTTAACAACACTAAAAATAAATAAGACATCACTCCTGGAATAATAATATGCATCTTCCTTTCCTGGCAGAATTTAAACAAAGTTTATTTTATATTGAGAAAAGAAGAAGAAGTTAATACCATTTTTATTTAAATAACCAATGATATATGAAATCTCACCTGGAGTCTGGAGTTGTGAGTGAGTCCCAGCTACTAACATGAAAGTGTAGCTCATTCTATACATTTGACAACTACTGTAGTTGTGGCGGCCATTTTAAATTAGGTCTACCCCAAAAGCTGACCAGTTGTGGATTAGTCTCATTAAAATCATTAAAATATGATATTTTACTAACAGCATAGGTGTCAAAAGTTGAAGTAGAAAGTGGTAGAAAGCAGAAATCCTGTCATGTTTTTGGATCTGCTTGGTGTTTTCACGACCTAACTCATCACTAAACCAGCTGGAGCTGAAGCTGGTTTAGTGATGGTTGGAACAGCTGCTGGACTGAATTTCTAATTTCCACTTCTATTTTTGACACCTCTGGCTAACAGACAAGCAGGGTGGAGTCAAACAGCCATCTTGAACTTGTCTGACTCAAAATGTGAATCCGTTGTAGATCAACACCCTGTAATTACTTTAAGAGAAGCAATAAAATCCATTCAGTAATTTATGATGTATCTTGCTGACAAACACACAGACAGCAGCGTTCCTACTAAAAGGTCACCAGAGTTTTCCATGATGGAGTTCACACAGACTAACAAAACAGTTTTGTTGGTTTATAACACGATTGAATAGAAAATTCAACTCTTCTTTAACCCTGTAAGACCCAACTTATTAAAAAAATAGCCAGAAAATTCTGATTATTTGGAACTGGGATGTTTTCAAAGCCTTAGAACAAAATTCACAAACGTTTTTTGCTGTATCATGTTATTGATAATAGATTTTTTGTATCACATTTATCTCATTGGCCATCTTTACGGTTTAATTGTAACATAAAAAATGAGTTAATAATAATGCATTCATCCATATAATAATGATGATTTAACCTGAAAAAAAAGGCAAGTGGATCATTTACTGGGAGCAACCATGTTAGAAATGATCAAAACTATGTAGCAAATATGATACAAGCGCTATTACAGGGTTAACTTCAAATGACTATTTTTGACTTAGAAAAAGCCTCTTATCTGAATGGAAGATACAAAAACGTTGGACAGTTTCAGTTACAGTAACACTTTTATTTCTTTGAATATCACAGAGTATAAGTACAGTCAGTTACACACACTGAGACAGAAAACGTTCAGATCCCTCAGACTCTGCTGTTCTGAAAGAATAAAGTCCAACCTTAGATCACATCTGGGCTATGTTTACAAACACACACACACACACACACACACACACAGACAGGAAGCTGGTCAGATTCTAGTAAAAGTTTTAGTCAGATTTCATTGTCGTGTCCCTATTTATTAAAAATGACTTTTGAACTGCTCCCCCACAATTTACGACTCGTTCTTTAGACGAAGGATATAAACTACAATCTTGTTACATTTTAATCTTAATAAGTTTCAGTGTTACAGTAGAAACAGGACCGGTGAGGGCATTTAAAACTTTATGCCATCAGACACTTCAAAAGTTCAATTCATCTGAACCAAGATTCTCCAGGTTTATTTCATTTCATCACATTTCAAAGGTTCCATGTAAACCCAGAGCAACCGGATCAGCTGTTTTCATGCATGTAAACATAGCCAGTAAATGGTATGTACAGCGTTAGATCAGGTGGTGTATAAAGAGACCAGCTCAGCAGAGCCAAAATGTAACATTTTGGAGTTCATGGTATCCAGAAATCTGACTGGTTACGTGTTTTCAGTCAGGCTATGACAAAAGTCTCTGACAGTCCCGTCTCAGAGTTCATCTCTCAGTTGTACCATCACTGAAGAAAGAACAGAGTCATTGGCACATTAAACAGAAGAGAGTGAGGTCATGAATATTGATCGTTTCTGACATTTTAGGTTTTAAGATTAAAAAAAAATTGACGTTTTCAAGAAAGCCATGTGAGAAAACTCATCAAAGGACACAAAACTAATGAATTCTTCAGAGTAACAGTGCAGCCGTAATGAAAAAAGGATTTATTCAAACCCATTAATGTCTGAAAATATAGGAATGTATGATGTTCCATCAGGAAACAGATGTGAGACGTAGTAAAAACCGAGATGTGTAAAAAACAAAACATAAATAAATAAACTTATTTACAGGGTAAGAAACAAGTGCAACTTTAAATCGACATTCACACACGTTAACATCCACAGTATTTATCCAAGGACATGCGTAGAGGCACGGAAAACATCCAGAAACATCCCTAAAGCAGCACAGGCTTTTTGTGACTCGTCTCTCATCGTCCACCAACAAAAACATGCACGCAAAAGAAGCACGGACATCATGGGATGTGAGGCAGAGGCTGAAGATTCAGCCCTTTGAATAATAATAATTTTTAATGCAATCACAGAGAGAAGAGACTTCAATAGAGCTGCATCCGTTGTTATAACAACACAGAGTACCAGACTCACTTTCAACAAAACCTTCTCATCCAAATATAAACCTCTTCTGTTCATAAATATAACTTTACTTTTTTAATTTGGTTCAAATATTTCTAGAATTAATGCCTTTGATAAATTAAAGATAAATAATCCCTGCTCTGTATCCGACAGCAGGGAAGAACATGGAGTAGTGTAAAAGTGGAACGATCCAACTCCAGTCTAAAAATTCTCACTTTGACCGAGCTGTTTAACTAAATACTTGCATATCGTAAAAATGCTACAATTTGATTAAGAACAGGCAGATTTTTTTCTTGTATAAAGAAGGCATTTTAATAAAACAGGCCTCTTGTTTTTACGGAAAAAAAAAAGAAACAAATGTTCTAGTGGCAAAAAGTTCCTTTAGATTGAAACCAAAAGAAACCTCGTAAACAAATTTCAAAGAGACGTTCAGACGTCAGGAACTGTTGGAGTCGTTCTCGCATCGCTGCAGTCGGATTACTACATTCCCTTTTCTTTACTGTAAGTCATTAAAAAAACACATCCTCAGTCACTTCACATCACTGGAGTTTTGGCAGATCTCAGAGAGGAAAATAAGTCACTGTCACAAAAATAAATGTTTTTCAAAGACAACAAGTAGGAGTGGGCGATACGGCAAAACTAACAGGCCAAATTACTCGTTCTGAAAGGATCTGAATCAGATCAGTAATAAAGAAACGATTAGAACGTGCACTACAGACAAGCTACAACCGTCTCAACTGAAACCTGCTTGCTGACACTGAGTCTTGGTCCGGTAGTTGCATCATTTAGCATTTTGCTGCTTTATTATTCTAGCTTGGTACTAGCTTTAACTGTTAGCTCGGCCAAGTGTTGGAATTTTAAGCCTAATTAAACAACATCATGAAAACCTCTCCTTAATGAAACATGCTGACGTGTTGCACCACAACATCAGCTGTAATAAGATCCACATACAGTGGGTCAACCAGGGCCACATGATTCCCACGAAAACCTGAACAGGATCACAACAAATAAAATGGAACCAACTGTAAAATGTACAACATCGTAGAACATGCTGATATCAGCATGTAGGATGAAAATTTGGAATTCAGAGGAGAGGAATAATCACGTGATTTTAACAAATTAGAACTTTTCTGTAAATTCTGTTAGCAAATGATTGTCTGGACCCGCTAGAACGTGTGACAACTGCTTACAGTCAGAGACTCATTAGAAGCTGAGAGAGGAGCTCAGCACTTTGTTAATTTGTTGTAAAGTCATAAAATGTGGGATTTTTACATATTGCACTAGTTTTTTTTTATCATCAATTCCCTTATTAAAACTTTTTCAGTACATAAATATAGATAATAAGATAAAACTGAAACTTTTAAATGATGAAAACCAAACAGATCTCATAGGGCCCTGGTCAACAACACAGACTGGGGACTGAGTGCTGTCAGCTATTCCCATTCATGAAAAATACCTTGATCTGATACTTCTGACAGGATTGGAACATCCCTGGTTTTTATGCCTTCATCATATCGCCCACCCCGAGATTAAAACATATTCATTATTTAAAACCATCACAACAGAGTCAAATAAACAAACCCTCTTCTTTGGGGTTTTAAAAAGTCTCACTCCTTCTTCTCGTGGAGAGAGGCACGTACACGCTTGCGCACATAAAAAGCAGTGAGAGCGCTGCAACAAGTGGTGAAAATGAAGAGCGCAATGGCATCGTGAGCGAGGTCTCCGTGGAGACGCTCGTAGAGAGGGCGGCGTTCCATGAAGTCTGTTCGCAGCGCTTCGACCTGCAGCAGGGTGCACGCCACCACTAACACGTGAAAGATCTGGTGGCCCTGCCCAATGAAGTCGCACCTTCCGGGGAACAAGCTCTCGGGGTGCGGGCAGCAGAAGAAGTAGGCGCTGATTAGAAAAAAGATGACGTGGTAGATGTGGTACGGCACGACGGGGTCGGAGCAGCCATCGCGGTAGCAGCTGTAGATGCGATGAACCACCGGGCTTATGTCTAAACAATAAGCCAAGGCTGACGGCACCACTTGAAAGAGCTTGTGCGCGATTTTGGGCATATCGTGCCTGGCGTACTTGCCATAGCAGCAACCGAAGCAAGTGAGCCAAGCCAGGAATGCAGCAGTGTGCAAAAAGAACCCCTGCACACTTGTGTGTAACTCCTTCTCAATTGCGTAGTAGTAGTGTGCCAGAGCACTGCCGTACTGGTAGACGGACACCCCAACGTAGTCGAGAAAGTAAAAGGTGTAGTAGGAAAGCTCCGACTTGGCAGAGAAGAGGTGAGCAAGAGCACTGAAGGAGAGGTAGGTGAAGGCTGCCAGGAGAACAATAAAGAGGGGCTGAGCATGAGGGTCACGCAGGAAATCCACCGTCTCCGAGATCTCCTGACACTTCACCAGGATGATGAAGGCAGCCAGCAGGTGTGTCCACACGTTGAGGGTCTCGTTGTGCCGCTGGAAGAGGGTGAGAATGTAGTAACGCCAGCTTTGGTCCGGCTGCCTGTAGCCAGTGAGAATGTGGCGCTCTTGGAACACCCTGGGAACATCAGACACCTTCACGGTGCAAGGCAGCGTCGGGAACGCCGACTCGAGGAGCTGAGGGATCTGTCGAAGCTGCTGAGCGTTGATGAACAGCCGGCCAATCTGCTCCATCACTACAGTCGCCATGGCAAACTAGGGGCTACAGAGGAGGTGGAGAGAAGGAAGCAACAGTTAGTTCGAACCTGAGGCCGAGACATGTTCATCTACAGGTTTGTGTGTGAATCTTTGTTTCTGTATAGATTGTACTAATTACATTCAAATCAAAATACTTCTACTGCCACAAAAACCTTGTATTACATTCTTAAGTACCATCACTTATGCATAAAAAACATCAGGGATTAGCAAAAATAGGGTTTTCTTTGTTTAAATATTTTATTATCTAAACAAGTAAATGAGCTGGTGTGTGACCCATTGCAGGTTTGATACGGTGGCCACGTAAAGAAAAACTGCTGATGCCTAAGCATGTATCCCATGATGCACTGGACTATTTTAACGCTACAGTTTATACCTTTCAGTTAAATAAACAACACAACACAAAGAGACAGGGTTCTGCCAAAGTGTTGTTACATCACAACTTTCAAGAATTCAGGTGATTCAGGACATTTAAAAAAATCCTAAATTTACAACAAATTACAGAAGACAAATAAAACATGCTGTTTAACATCCCCTGTACAAATTCAATATGCAGTCTGAAAATAAATTCACCTGAACACAAATTTTTCAGACCACAAATGGCGTTTTACTTTCCGAGACACTTTTCTTTACACACAAAGTTTGCCAGTGCCATAATGAGGTTGCGTTACATGGTAAAAACTGCGCTTGTGTACAGTGATGATGTTGTGACATGTTTTTGAAGACGTCCAACCTGTGCTACAGCTCAAAACCATGTTCATCAACTTTAATTGTTCCTATATTTCAACATGAAATGCTTCAAGCAACGTCATTAAGAAGAAACAACTCTTATGCTCAAAATAAAAAGCAGACTATTGGGCATTGTTTTGGTGTTTTTATGTGGAGGAGCATTGTAACAAGTTATCCCAGTTTCTTTATTTTAATGGAGAAAATGTGATCCATACTTGAATTTACGATGCAACATGACCATTTGAACAAATTCATTTTCAGAGAGCTGGTTATTGTTGTGGAAAAATCAATTATCAAGAGGTTTAGTATTCTTTATGCATAAACAAGAGGGCAATCAAACAAATATTCACACATCAGAATGAGGCTCTGACTAATAAAGTTGTTTTGTTTCTTTTTATAGTAAGTCTATCTAGACGATACCAGACACTATCTGACTTCTGGCCACCAGACTTCAGGTACCAATTGTTACTCATAATCTTTAACTACTAGTCTCGTCTCAAACAATCAGTTAAAGCAGCTCAACTATCTGACATTGAGTTATGACCATTTGTCACTGTGGCATGTTTGAACAAATGAATAAAAAGGAAAGTCGTTACCTACAAAATCCAATACATTTTACTGGCTACGCAGACAGCAGTACTCTGTAATTGATCTGATGAGATTTTCCGATCCTGTTAATCTAAATAAGGTCATAAACAGATAAAGTTTTATTCAACCCAAGTTATGCAGAGCATATCGGTCTTATTTGTTCCATTCATCATGCAGCTGGTTTGTTTACCTTGGAGGTTCCACCTTACAATGTACGATGTGTTTTATCATTCACTCTATACATACAAAGTGCTTTATGTTGTACATATGTACTCTATATGCAGCCCTGTTCATTCTCTCTCACACAGATTAGAAAATGAAAGCACTAACTGTGGCTCTAACACTGTGACACAGCCTCTAAAACATTGATAACATGTCAAGTCGGCGTGTCCTTTTCTGAGTCCCGGTACTGTTTAAGGGTTTGATTTTAATAATCATTTAGCTTATAGGTCTAGAAACACCTGGTCTTTGTGACAGAGTCAATGCAAGATATGATGTGTGCCAGTAAAAGGACGACGCGATTTGGGGTCGAGCAGAAATCCTCTAACTTGATGAAGCCATTCACTGCAGAACATACAGTGGACAATCATGTTTATGACCTGAAACAGAAGCTGGAGAGACGAGCTACTAGTCTGAGGGTCAGTTAAAGACAGTTAAGAGCCCGTAAACATTAAAAATGCTGCTTAGATATTTTCAGATTAAACAGTCATGTTTTTGACAAAATTTCAGACCCTGTTGAAATACAAAAAAGGGTTTTAAAATGAGGAATCATGAGTGTTTCCACTTGGAGCAGCAGCTGATATTTCCATCCATCTGAAGTTTCTGATGGATGAATCTGGTTGAAGCATCACTTTAAGCATGTCTGTACACTGCAGGGCTTCAGGTGGAATAAAGCTCTCACCTCTCTCACCTTATGCTCATAATTTACGGTAATTACTATCTGAAGCGAGCAGAACTGGACACAAGATCAATGGTCTTCACAGGATTTATGTTTGAGAGTGTTTTTTAAACAAACAAGACAGGCTCATGTGTAAGGTAACCAATCAGTGATGAGATGAACAGCAGCGGGACGAGGTTTACACATGTCAGGAGCCTAGAAAACCTGGTTCCAGAGGGAAAACGTCTTGATGCCATGTTTCGAAATCCAAAGTGAAGATGTCGTAGTCCCGCCTCTAACCTAAGTTACAATCCCCAGCACCTGAGAGAAAACAACAACGATACAAGTGGAGAACACACTTTACAGTCATGCATGTTCCCGCTTTGGATGTATTTTCATGGCAGCGTTGCAGCACCACATACAGGCCTGGGGTAGTTACATTTAGAGTTGTTACCTCCGCCAAGGAGGTAATGTTTTCATTGGGGTTTGTTTGTTTGTCTGTTAGCAGGATAACTCAAAAACTTATGAATGGATTTTGATAAAATTTTCAGAAAGGGTCAGAAATGACCCAAGGAAGAATTGATCAGATTTTGGGGGTGATTCAGATTACTGTTGGGATCCAGGAATTTCTTTTTAAGGATATGGACATAGTACTTTCTACTATATGTCCGTTTGACGGAGGTCTCCACTCTGAGTGCTCTTCAAGTTTACAGTGTTTTTGTCTGGATATGGAGAAATTTCTAAAAATGGTGCTGTTTTTAGTGTCTAATAGAGATTATGATTACAACACTAACAATTCTACTTTTGTTTCCAACAATTTTTGAAAGCGTTCCGTTAGGACCTCAAAATATAGAAACTTTTTTAACAATACAAATCAGTAACTCAGATCACAGACTTTCATCCTTGTTCTCTCAGCGCTTACTTGTTCTTCGTCAGCATTCATTTTTACATTTAAAAAGTCAAGGAAAGAGCATTTTTAAGGCTTTTTTTAGCTGCCCTGTTGAGCCTGTGTGATTGTCCACTTTGGCTGCTATAGAAGTTCTGCTACTTATACGTCCTCATCTGTGATCTTTACTTTAAAATCACATAAATGGAAAATGTTTATATCTGAGAAACAAAGCAATAAATTATCAAAATGTAGACGTCAACACTTTCACCAGAGATCAGTGTTAAATCAGTTGCTGTTTTAGCAGATGAAAAACGTGCGTGTGCATTGTGTGCACGAACAACAGGGCAAAGCCATTCATTAGGATTGATGCACCGCAGCATCATTACACAGAATTTCGGAGTCTCTGATGAAACTGATTGGATAATTTAGGAATGTATCCCAAGTTGTGGTTTTACATCGAGGGAATCTTGAGTTTCTGTATAAATAAAGGATATATATGTCAGCCCCCTGCAGCTCTTTAATTCACCACAAACAAACCATGAGCAGGTGGAATCTTTGTGCTACAGGTGAGACAACAGTTACTGATAATAACTTCACAGATACTATCTCCTAAATATTGGAACTAACGCCTTAAATCTGAGTAAATCATTAACTTGCTTTTTATGTCTGCCGTTCTTTCTTGTTAACCAATCAAAACAGTCCATTTTGTTTGACCACTACTTGAAATCCACTGTGACACACATTTAAACCCTTTTTATTCAACTCTGACTAAACAGTCTGAGTCCTCTGGGCACTTGTCCACATTGTGGCAGAAATACTGTGGGAGACATTAATCGTGTTGATTTATTTAAAATACATTTCAGATACAGAAAAGTTGAGCAGGAAAATCCTTGGACAGAACAGATAACATAATGTTTTTACAACAGCAGTATTCCAATCAGATACCTTTGTCACACCGAGGCGGCGAAGAGGGCAGACCAGACGACATGACCCCAAGCTTACATCTTATTTTTTCAATCAAAGTCCTTCAAGGTAGGTCTAAACCAGACATCACTGTTCTGTAACTTTTCTTAACTTAAAAACAGCAAAGCACTGAATCAATGATTCTGAAGACATTTTCACCAAGAAATTATTTTGCGAATAGAATAAAGTGTATGTCTATCAATAGATGTCTTAGTTTTCCCCCACGTGTTATGTTTTGGTTTTGTTTGCTGAGGTGTAGAAAGGCCTGAGATCTGAGGCAGAGATCAGACAGTCAGTGTGGGATGAACATGTGCCGAGGATGAGGAGGAAAGGCGTGAGTGATGAACGGCGCATTACGTAACATAACTCCATCCTATAGGTCCACACCCTTCGGCGACCAACAAGATCTTTTAAAATATTTATACATTAAAAACAGCTCGAATATAACAAAGAAGAGTTAATACTATCGGCTTGTTTTAAACACGGAGGCCGTTTGCAGGCCTGTTACCGTGTGAACTGCCACGAGCTCATATGCACCTGATCACCAGGCTTATTTAGATGTTTAGCTATCGAGATATGCATTCGCCTCCCAGCCTAGAGCTATGCTAACGGTTCCTGTCGAACATGTCAAACCTCTTAATTTGTGGTGCTGAGTTAAAAAAAATAGCGCTTAAATTGATTAGAAAAAGATAAGATTTTACGTTTGAGGCGTTTTTCAACCTCACGGTACGCGTCTTTTGATTCAACGACATAATGCCATTATTGCTAACGTTCTCCAAAATACGCTTACCTGTTAATGGTGGAATCAGTACAGGGTCGTAGATAAAGAAGCTGGTGAGTTAATGCGAGCCGTGTGGAGCATGGATATCATTATTTGATGGGCCAGACTAACAGATGATAAACCGTGACAAGAGCAGCAGCAGCGTAGAGCCAAGCGAGTCTCTCACCAGGAGAAAACCGATGCCCTTAGACTGACAGGCAACGACAACCAATCCAGTAAAACGACACTCCGCCTCTCTGCTGGCACAATGATCATATTGACCAATGAAGATCCCCGCTTGGCCAACCAGCCCACCCACTCTCAACACAAATTCTTCCACTGTCACACTATCAGATAAGAGCTTAATGAGTGTTAAAACAAGCAGATCAATCATGTACAAAATCATATACAGTCGAGTTGTTTATTTCTTATTGTTTAGTTTTAAATCATATAAAAGTGAAATCATCTTAAGCTGTGAAAAGGAGCTTATTAATAATATTTGGCAGCTTATTTACAAATCATCGTTTGCAGACTGGTTTAGCTTATGGTTTTGTTTAACTGACGTTCTGGACCCTTTATGTAACCCGGAACTTTTCACATGTCACTGTACATTCACGTGCAGACGTCTCACCTACTGGCACTGTGATTGGTCTCTTCGACTGTTGCCTGGAAACGAACTCCCACGAGCAAGGGTTTAAAGGACATAACTATTTATCAAAATATTCTCTTTTTTAGTCACTATTATTTGGGTTTTCACCTCAAACAACTGGAAGTGCTTTTGACAAACCTGAAATTTTGAAAAAAATTGTATTTTATTTGGCTGAAATTATTTTTTACTATGTTTACTGAGTTACAGGAGTTATCATCTCGAAGCTATCATCCACTGACAGCATCATAAATATAATTTAGTTAGGTAAACAAGTAATTTCCATGCCTGGTTGGTGTGTTAAAATATGGCCAGTGCTTCCCCTCCCTGTTTTGCATTCAGTGACAAGTTTCCTTTGTTGCACTCTGTGTTTCTGAAAGATCTCTTTTGTTTCTCCATTCAAATCCTCCTCCTAAGAGTTTATTTATCACAGAGGTGAATACAGGGTGTTCCAGTGATAACAGTGAACACGTGTGTAGGGTTTTGGGATGTTTGTCCACTTTAGAATGATCTGTATCTTCTTGAAAAAGAAAAATGTACTTTTAGCTGAATATTGAGGAGTATGAGGCGCAGTCCAGAAATTATGCCACAAATATCCAAAAGAAGCTGAGAAAGAGTTGTTGATGCAGAGCCAGCGTTTGTCCCCTGTGTGCTCAGATGAGCGAGGAGCGCTGCACCATGGGACGTTATTCTGGGCTGATGAGTCCAGCAGTTTCTTCCAAACACACGACAAAGAAGGATTGTGCAGCAGAATGAGGGTTTGTACAGCAATGCAGTCTCAAACCCAAACTCACTACTTGGAACACTCCCACAGTGTGGGACTGATTAAAACATGTCTGAGACCGATCTTCATCTGAAAAGATTTCTATTCTTCATTTAAACTTCTCAAAAAGATTCACTTTTGTTGCCCAGATTTAAGTAGGATAAATAAAAATGACAAAACACTGACTTTTAATATGTAATATGAAGAAAACAGGCACATGCAGGCAGATCATTCCTTAAATGAAATAATTTAATTCTCTGTGATCAGGTCATGCCATGACAGTTTACACCCCATAAGTCTGTAGCTGTGACTCATGTAATAAAACTTTAGATATGAAGTAATTAAACAAGCCGACCAGCTTTAGCAGAAGTGTTGAGCGCACGCACGCAGAATTCGTGTTCACATGGTCGTTTTCCCACTGAGGTTAGAAGCATGAGGTGCAAGATGCCATCAGGAGTAAACAAACCTATAAAGACTAAAAACACAGCAGATCATATGGCATGCAGGTTCTGTTTAACCATGTGACACTGTGTACAGTAAAAATCTATGTTAAATATATAAAACTCACATTTAAAAGGATCATCTGATGTAAATAGTCCTTTTATCATAACTTTAGACCAAGCAGACTAAATAATTATTTTATGTTTAATAAAATGTTTGGCTTTTGTAAACAATTTCGAGATAAAGGTTCTAGTTGAATCAGCCATCAGTATTATTTACAAGCGTTTCGAATTTAACAAAAAGACTTCACATGCCCTTGTAGTGGAAAAGGTTTTGCTTTCTTTATACTGGCAACAAAATTAATTTACAATTTATATGCAGACCACTGATGAATCGGAAGCTTTATTGTTCCAGCTTTGTAAAACATGGATTTTCCTTCAGAAGACACTCAATGAAAATGGTTTGACTCCATCTGCAGCTGCCTTTGGCAAACAGGAAGTACTCATCATGCATCTTTAATTTCCTCTTTCCATCCATCCATTTTCAGAACCTCCTTCTTCCTGTTCAGGGTCGCAGGGAGCTGGTGCCTATCTCCAGCGGTCATGGGGCGAGAGGCAGGGAACAATCTGGACAGGTCTCCAGTCCATCGCCAGGCCACACATAGACAAAACACATAAACAACCATTTACACACACTCACACCTAGGGGCAATTTAAAGTGACCAATTAACCTCTTGCATGTTTTTGGACAGTGGGAGGAAACTGGAGTCCCCTGAGATAACCCCGCATGCACGGGGAGAACTGAGAAACAAAGGAAGCTAAGCCACTGCACCAATATAATGGGCGCGCGGAGAGATGACGTCACTCTCCCGTCACTGTAAAAAATATCATTTCTATGAGCGCAGGATTCAAAATGGCACTGGAACGGAAAAAACAATAGAGTATCCTAATGGCCAGATTAAAAAAATAACCGATTTGAACTGATTTTAAACCGATTTAGGGTCGGCGAACGCAGGCCCAACTGACTCTCGTTTATTGGCGTTTAGGTGTTTGCCGTGTGAATCAAAAATCTCCGAGACGAATCCGAATCACAAAAAAGTACCACTGATGACGAGTAAAACACATCTCACAGAATAAATAAGGCCCCAATTGCAAAAAACGGGCGTTCTCCTTTAAACCTAAAAATGTCCAAATTAATATGAAGTTTCTTTGAATTTGTGCCAAAAGGTCCAACTTGAACAAACTACAATATTACAATGCAAGAAATCAGTTTCCTCTTAAGGTGAAGCACGCTCAGGATGTTTAGAGAGAGCTGATTACTTTTTTGTTTGTGTCTAAACAATAGTTATAAGTGTTGAGTGTAGTTTGTCTATAAACAATCCAAAATAAAACATGTTAAAAGATCACAATAATCATCCAATTCGATTTTAAACTATTAGCAACATAAAAGTGCAGCAAAAAAACTCCTTCTGAACGAAATGTAAATGTATTGTTTGTAATAATGACATCAGCCACTAGGTGTCAGTGTTGCTATAGTTTTATTAACAAACGAACAACAGCGTACAGCATTTAAATGATGTTCCAGCATTTTCCATCAAATTGTACAAAAAAAACATGTAACATTTTGTGAAGGCAACAGTCCAACACTAATTACTCTGATTTAATACTGAATCTGATCAGCACAGTCTTGACTTGTTCAGATAGTTACAGTATTATTACCAGATGAATCATGTATTTTGGAATCAAACTAAAAAATAAACTCAGCTGCCGAGAAAAGGAATGAAGAAGTCAGATCACAGCTACATCAAGTCTAATTGGCATAAAAAGGAATCTAACACTATTAAGAATGGAGAAGGTTTACAGACAGTAGCTTATCTTTGGATGTAAAGACTGCGATCGAGATTATGTGAGTAATTAATCCTCGTTTTCTTTTATAGCCTCCTTGTTCTTCCTCACTTCTTGAAGCTTCTTGTCCTGCAGAGTGTTTGAAAACACCAACGATTCTAAGTTTTTATTTTTTGTATTTTTCTCAGCATCAAACATGAGATTTTGTGGGTGAGATGGTGAGCTCACCTTCTCTTTGAACTTCTCGTTGAGAGCCGCCATCCGGGCCGTGCGGTTCTCTTTATTTGCCTCCATCTTCTGATTGAGCTTCTCTTGTGCCTGTTTGCTAAAGTTGCTGCTTTCCTCGATGGCCTTCTGAATGACCTCCTTCTCGTGCTCTCGTGCCTCAGCTAAATGCTTCAGCACTTCAGCCTCGTGGCTCTGCCAACATGAAAACAGAGAGGGAAGGATTTAGCTGTGACACGAACTCTAAAGTTCTGTGAAAATTTGTTTACTTGTACTAAATTCTCGATACCCTGCGTCTTTCTTCTGCAGCTTCCAGTTTCCTCTTAATCTCATCCAGCGATGTTCCCTTCTTCTTGTTAGGGGATAACGGGAATTCCACCTTAGCGTCGGGGGTGGAGGGGCTCAAGATGACCTCAAACGCCTGACCTGATGCGCGTTTGTTCAGCTCCTTCACTTGGATGTCTGAAAAACAAAAAACCTCACTCCTTTAAATAAATAAATAAATAAGAAAAAATAACTCTCTTTAAAGATCCTATATCATGCAAAATCAACATTTTGAAGTTTTTAGCCATGTTGTGGTGTTATTTCCTTATTAACCCCCACCAGAGTGGTTTTTGACTTAATTCACGCATTTCTTATGGTGCCGCATTTCACCGGCCCAACCATCAACTTCATAAGCGGCAAGTTTACATGTAAAGTCTATGGTGGACGGGCGTCAGACAGACGTCAACAGCTCTGCGTCGCTTTGTGAGCATTATGAGCGGCAACTTTTCAAGCGTTTCTAGCGTTTCAGGCGTTGACGCTTGAAAAGCTAGAAAAGGTCAAAGTTCAGCTAGCTGAACTTTTGACACTCTTAACGCTCTTGAAGCGGCATGTCAACCAATCAGAGCGTCTCATCGTAGTGACGTAAGACGTCACAGCACGTAGCCGGGAAGAAGCGGGATCAACCAAAATGGAAAACGTAGCTCCTGGAGCAAATGGTTAAACTCACCAAACTCAGAACGCATTTGAAGAATGGGGTGTATCCACAAACGGCGCTGATGCACCCGACGTCGACGTTGTCTAGATCTATGAAGTAAATAAATCCAAGCCACTGTCTCAATATGATCCGTCATAGCTACGAACATCCGATAACAAAGGAAGCCCCGCCTTCGTGCTCTTTTTCGGTCAGGCTTTACGAGCTTTAACGCCTATGCGCTCTGACTGGCAGGGGTTATGAGCTTCAACTTCAAACGTCAAATTTGGAGCGTTATCAGCGTTGCTTGATGTTGACAAAGTCGCCGGTGTGAATGCACCTTTAGTATTCCTCCTGAATCCTGTACTCTGAGCATCTGCTCCACTCTCTCCTGGAAAACGACTGACTGTAATATAGTGATGTAACAATGTTACACCAGGAAGTGTCTGATGTGTTCATACTGCCCCTGTAGTTTAAACACACACACCCCAAGCTGCGAGAGTCCGAAGCAAGACACTAAGCACAACTGTTTTGTAGTAATTTACTTTCTAAAAATGTCCATTTGGCTGCAAGAGTTGCAGGAATTTATGCCGGGGCTGCAGCACGGATAACAGGAGATACTACAGAGAAGGAGCAGAATACGCTGGAGCAACAGGTTCTGGCGTTCCTGGAAGGTAAAGGGGTTGCTGTGGAGAAAGATAATTTGGAGGAATGCTACCCACTACCGAAGAAAAACCAGAACGATAAAACAGTAATTGTCTTGAGATTTCTGAGTAAAAGACATAAACAGGCCGTGCTGACACAAGGAAGGAAATTGAAAGGATCGAATGTCTATATTAATGAACATCTGACAAAGAAGAATGCAGATATTGCTAAGAAGGCGCGTTTCCTACGGAAGCGGAACAAGATTCAAGCAACATGGACTCGGAACGGTATTTATAAAACTTCTTGGAAAGCCAGAAGAAGCAAACGTGTTGGTGATAAAGGAAATATCTGAACTGGATAAGTATTAGGAAGAAAAGTAATGGATGTCCCTAATGATTATGTATTGTCTCATATTAATTAAAACAACGACAAGAAGAATAGAGAAAGAAATAGAAGGAAGAAAAAGAAAAAAAAAGTTGGGGATAATCCAGATGATGACTGACTTGCTTAATGGAAGAAAGGAAAGTGTGTAATAGGATTAGAAATTTTAATGTAGGAATGAAAGTTGCACATAATATAGATTTCGATGGTTATGACTATGAACGGGATATTGATCCTGAAGAAAATTTAGTTAGAATAAAAATAAATCAATGCAATTACTTGTTAGAAGAGGAAGTGAGTAAGATTGTGCAACAAAAAAATTGGACTTCTATAATTTATTTTAAAAGTAGAAGCTTGTATGCTAACTTTGGTAGTATAAAGAAGTGCCTGGAAGCTGGATTTCAAAAACCATTTAATATAATTACTGTATCAGAGGCATGGCTAGCAACAGGGAAAATAAATGATTTTGACTTTTTGTGAAACACTCTCTTTGAACGCTGGATGTGCCTCATATCACTGGCCAAACAATGTGTCACTGCATTATTTAGTTCCCCCAGTGTTTATTGCGTTTATCATAAGGTAAGAAGCTATTTAAAGCTACGCCGATTGTTTGAGTCCGCGTCTTTGGTCTCACCACCATGCTAGTTGAAGCAGACGCCTCTTCACATGCTTTAAAAGCTTTGTTGTATTCCAACAAGTGCTTTTGTTTCAAATGGTGAAACAAGATTGTCATGTTTCTTTCTGTTCTCCTTCACGACTGTTCGCTTGTAAGTTCTTCAAAAAATTATGCTTTGCTGTGTATCTGACGGGCAAAAACCAAACCAGTTTCACCTTCATGCAAAACCAATTCTGGTTCATCTGAGTCAGTCAATGAACCACTTTTGCCTTCCTCCTTCTCTGTCGCCGCCATGTTTTCTCCCCCATGTGTGTCTGAGCTGATGCAAACAAAGGCACTGAACACGCACGTTTCACCAATATTCTAATGTAATATTGTATGTTCTTATCATTCCCTAACAGTGTACCATTATTACAATGAAAATTATGAGTTGGCCCAGCCCTACTACAGGCATCATTTTAATTATTACATACCAAAATATAATGATCTAATTAAGAGTTCAGTAAAAGGGAGTGTATCAAGTCTTACTTGGTTAATATTTAAACTAATTTAAAGATCCAGTTTATAATAAAAGACAGACCACACATTGTTAATACATTGCAAAACAGCTGGCACATCAATTAGATCAACAGATAATGTCTGATTTTTTCCCACATTCCCTGAAAACAAATGAAGGAAGTGAAATTAATTGACTTTTACAGAGATCAATGCTTGTTAGGGAAATCAAAGGAAAAATAAAGGATATTTAATGCATATGGAGTATATAATTACAGTTTTTTGTGAAAACTGCAGTCATTTCTATTTCCTCTCCATATATAGTTTCTAACAAGATTGAGTTTGTAAACTTACCATCACAATTTGCCATTTTAGCAGTTATGTCTCCTGCAAAGAAGGAAGATAAAAAATTAATATTAAGCTTTAAATTTCTATTTGTGCACCCAAAAATACAAATTTCTATTACAATCAGGCTCAATCCTGTTGATAAGCCTCATTTTTCTGATATTACCACTGAAACTGGCATGTTGTTTTGTTGTTTAGAACATCAACAAAAAGTTTATTTGGTTGTTTGATAGTGCAAATAAAATGCAGACAGCTGAACAGCAGCAAAAAAAGATGGTAAACACGTGAATTGAAAAATACTTAAAGATTTACCAGATACACGATTATTTCTGAGCACTTATACGAATCATTTTGTAATTTTCATAAGGAAAACAGCTAAAATTGACATCAGAGAGTGGCTGTTTGAGTCCCATCACATGTGGACACAATCGTATATCTCAGCAAAAACACTCACGTTATGAATTAGTCACATGATCAAGTAAACAATGTCCTCCACCCCTCTAATGTCATTGTAATAGCAGAAGATTTACAGAGAAACAGGTTTGGAATGTGTCTTTAGGAGTTACGTCGTGGGGGTACAAGTTAAGTCCCCGCAGCAGGAGGCTGCTGCTCATATTCTTCAGCTTTTCCTCTGCAAAAATGGCGGGGAGGAGCACAGGAACAGCAGCACGAGCTCTCCAACACAAACAACTTCACATTCACACGGTGTCATTTCAAAACATTTCATACAAACATGTGATGTGATGAATCACAAGCAACAAACCGAACTAAAAAACGATGTAATTCAACGTTCAAATATACAGATTTTGTTACATAACAGTTAAACTAAGCTAGTAATTAGGACAAACTTTCTGGTGTTTATTAAATCTCATTTTACACAAAATATATTAAACAATAATAACGCAATGCAACGTTTACAACAATTTAAAACCAGGTTTTACAAACATTTTGTTCACGTCCTGGAAGGTTGTTGCTGAACAGCAGTAACAATTAATAACTTTTTTTAACTAATCAAACTAACTTTTATGACGTCGTGCAGAACAATAAACGGTCCAGACCCAGTGGGAACGTTATTAATGGTTCCCTAAACGCTCGGAACTCCGGTTCTGAGAGGAGATGAAAACGTTATTCTCACCGTCAAGTGCAGCTCGACTTGAAGATCCGACCTTCTCTACCTTTTTTGTCTCTATTCAAACCGCCAACATCTGTACCTTCGCGCACAAACCCACCGAACCTAGCGCGTCACCAGCGACGGGGGCTGCCATTGGTCCAAATCCACCAATCACAGCGTGATTTACAGCTACGAGCGCGAGGACTGATGCCTCAAGGCAAAATGGTGTAAACATCCATAGACATGTATATAATGTCTATGTAAACATCAGTAGAATAAAAGCACCAGTCCGGTTGTGACTGTAATCACAGTAATGTACATGTAACGCCTACAGGCCGCTGTAACGTTAGACTGTGTTTCAGGTTTTCAACTATTTAACATTTTTTGTGCTTTGAAATAGTAGGACTTTATTATATAATTGATGTAGTTTTGATCAAAAGGTTTTCAGGCTTTTTAGAATTTTTTTTAAAGGACTTGGCTTTTTAAATAGTTTCTGCCCTGATTGTAGCAGCATAATATACAGAGTTTGCTTAAATAGCAAGGGAGAAAGTCAAAACCTTAATTGAAAACTAAAATACTTTCAGAGTCTGAATAAAAAGTTGATCAGTTTAAAGGATTAAATGAAAATCTGATTCTTGGAAGTAAAACAAAAAGAGAGGTGAAATGATGGTGTGCTAGACACTTGCATAATGCTGTTACATGAGGGATAGTGAACTTTTCTAACCCTAAGCACATGCATATGTTAACATTACAAACTAAGTTTAGTGTATAAAAACTACAAATAAAATCTAAATAATTTACTGACTTTATGCTAATTTTCTTATTTCTCACCACTTCCAATTAAATAATAAAAGAAACAAAATAATTTATTATTATAATGAGAACAGGGAAAAGATATGAAACATCAGTTTTTTTCACTCTTAACATGTTTGAAGTCTCTACAAATACTAATGTCAAACATACTATTTTACAAATTTTAAGGATATTTATATTCTAGCTGAGAAAGATTTGGAAATGTTCAGACAACCTGAAAGTCTCCAAGTAAAGTATTTTGTCATTATCTGTGATTATTATTATTATTCAGTGTGTTATAATTATTCTTGCATACATTATTTCAAATTCTTAACCTTGTTTTACAAAAGTTTTGACCTCCTTTGTTTT
Organism: Pachypanchax playfairii; assembly: GCA_006937955.1. NCBI lineage: Eukaryota > Metazoa > Chordata > Actinopteri > Cyprinodontiformes > Aplocheilidae > Pachypanchax > Pachypanchax playfairii. Next base: position 1,382,253 of record SSNP01000109.1, read on the forward strand.
TTCGCCTCTCTGCATACATAACAGTTCCAAAAACACTTCTCCACATGTTCCAAACAACACTTTAAAAAGACTAAAATTGGAATGTGAAAATAGGATTTCTGGTAACAGAAAAATGCAGACAGTGGCTGGCTGTGATCCTGCTTCTTAAATCAAGGGATGGAGTTTCATAGTAAAGAAACAGGATATTAATGGGAAAACTGATCCATCTTAGCACAGATAAATAAAATACATACACAGACCACTGACTTTTAATTTCAGAGTTACACAAACAGACATAAAATTGTTTTTCTTTTGTATTTGACTTTTGACTGTTTTTTATACATTATTTGGACAGTTTTGAATTACATTTGTACTTTTAATCATTTTTATTTTATTTCCGTAATAAAAAGTTACTAGAAACAGTTGCTGACATTCATTTATATCAGTTTTTTCAAACTTTTACAAGGTTAATGAGGTTTACATAGCTGAATGTCTTTTGTTTTGCTCTACCAGCCTTTAGTGTTTCAGACTGAGATACTTGGCGAGCACTTTCCGAACGCTCTCTCCCCCCTCCTCATTACGCTCAGTCACGTAGCATTGTGTGGGAGGTTGAGAGTCTTTATCACCTTGTATCGCTTCCAGAACAGATTGTTCATCCACAGCCTCCTCGTTGACCTCACAGTAATTGTGTAGAATGAAGCAGCTGTAAATGACACGGGGTAGGTCGTTCAAGTTGATATCCATAGGCCTTTTCAGCGCACCGAATCTTGCCTTGAGGCGACCGAAAGCACTCTCGAGGACTGTGTGTGCCTTACATACACATTCCCCAAAGTATTGCTCATGTGGTGAAGAGCCGCCGTTGGGATATTCCTTCATGAGGAAGGGCAGCAGAGGGTAGGCTGAGTCGCAGAGGAGGAAAACTGGTATGGCCTCCTCATTATCCATGATCTGCTTTTTCAGAGCCGACATCTTGCCTTTCCTAAAATACAAGTTGACCTGTGAATTGGCAAACACCCGGGCATCGTGCACGCTCCCAGGCCACTTTATCACTACATCCATAAATCTGTATCTGTAGTCACAGACTGCCTGCACATTAAGAGAATGTCTGCCGCTCCTGTTAATGTAGTCCATGGAGTTGGAGGATGGCTGCTTGATTTCAATGTGGGTACAGTCGACCGCTCCCAAACACTGTGGCACACCATGCTCGAGATGGAAGCCCCGAACCAGATCCTCGGCCTCGGATTCCGTGGTAGGCAGTTTGACGTATTTTGGACCTAGGTGGACCGCGATAGCTTTGCATGTCTGTCTAACCACGACAGACATGGCCTGTCGTGACACGCCAAAGGCATTAGCAGTTTTCTGTAGCGTTCCCTCATTAATCAAGTAATGAAGCGTCAATGCAACTTTCTTCAGTGGATCAATTGGTGCTCTCATATTCGTGGTTTGTCCTTTAATATATGGGCAAAGTTCTTCAGCCAGGGCAACAAGTGAGACTCTGGACATGTGGAAGTTTTCTTTCCATTCGTTGTCCTCCACAACACCATTAACAAAGTTGTCCCACCATATGCTGGTTCTCCCTGGTCTTACCCAAAGTTCTCTTCTGGTTCCCCGTCTAGTTCTCCTCCGTGGTGAGTAGATTACATGCTGAATGATATTATTTGTCAGCATCGTCTGCTCATTTAAGTAATACAGTAAAAGTAAGTTTTGCTGTAGTTGAGCTACTAGGTTCTGAAGCAACTGCAGCAGAAGTGCAAGTACATAATTTGTCATTATTGATGTTTTTGTTAAATCTACCTGAAGGTGTTAGGTTAAAGATAGGCAGAGCCATAGAGAAGAAATACCATCACCCCTTTCAAAAAGTTGCGTTTTAACTGTCTACACACAAAAAAACAAGGGTGGTGTTTCAAGATTTTTCCCCCTGGAAACACACAAGCATATACGGTCGATGTCTGAAACCCGTTGTCGAAAAATGTCGTTTCCGGGCTTCTCAAACGCCGTTTCCGTTTGGACGCGAGGCTGAAAAAATAAAAAACCTTAGCCAGTGTGGAGGGAACCTTATGTTTACACTGCAGACTGTCCAAAACAGACAAACGCACTAGAGAAATAATACTGTAGTTGTTTAAAAATGTATCAAAATTCGAATTCAGATAAAGGTTTGGGTTAAACTGATTTTCTTAGTTAAAAATAAAATCTCTCGGTTGTGCAGCAGCGAGGTTCTAACCAACATTAGGTTAACTGCGAGGACTTTTATTTTGAAGAACTGTTTGTTGACTTCCGATTCCTCTGAGTTTTGACCACACGGACAGTAGATAGAAGCAGTGGCGACAACGCAGATACAAACTACACGGTTCACCATTTCAGTATCAGGATGGGGGCTTGCCTGGCTTTGTGCTCTTTAGCTAGCTGTGTAAGTGACCTAAACCAGTTATGTTTTGTGTATCAAATAACTACTTTTGTTGACTATTGTCGTTAAATCGTTGAGCGTCAGTTAAACACATAAGCTAGGGCTAACGTAAACGCCTATCCAGTTGTGAACAGTAACATAGACCTGTTGTAAATGGATTCTAACCAAGGTAGCGTGTGAAGCTACTAAGTTTAGCTCCATGAATAATATGCGATCGCGGAAGCGTCTAGCCAGAGCAGGACAGGACAGCGGTTGTACCGTTTGACGAAATAAATATAAATCAACGATTCTTACTTTCATCTGGCTTGATACTGGTTTTAGTATCTTATCCAGATGTGCGAGTTCAGTAACTGTAATGGAAAATCACCATAATGTTTAATTATTCACTAGATCTGTTCTTCCATTACAGGAAAAGTAGTTTATGGAATCCAGGCTAATTGAGTAGCAGTGAGCTTGTGTTTACTGTTGATTGGTGTCTTTTTCCTTCTCTTTATATTTGTCTTTCCCGTATCACTGGCACTAACAGGCCTCCTGTCTGTGTGGCTCGGCACCATGTCTTCTGTGTGGCTGCTGTCCCTCCTCCAACAACTCCACGGTCACACGGCTGGTTTTCTCCTTCTTTCTGCTTCTGGGGACGATGGTGTCTGTCATCATGATCCTTCCTGGAATGGAGACGCAGCTCCGCAAAGTGAGACCTTAACCATGGAATGCTGCACTGTACTAATATTTTCTTAGTATGATTGTTTAACTAGTACATTATGTGTTGGTAGATGTATTAATATTGACATTTTTATTATAATCTGTTCAGTTGTGCTTCACACAGGAAATTACATATTTACTCTCTCTGGTAAGTACTGCCGAGGTTAGTTTGATTTATTTTTTATTTATTGCTCTTTTATAGATCCCAGGGTTCTGCAAGGGAGGAACTACTATAATAGGTGTTGAAAACCAAGTAAACTGTGAGATCATTGTGGGCTACAAGTCTGTGTATCGGCTGTGTTTCGCCATGGCCTGCTTCTTTTTCTTCTTCTCTGTCATCATGATTCGTGTGCGTAGCAGCAAAGACCCGCGTGCAGCCATTCAGAATGGGTAGGAGTTCTGTTGGGCCTTTATTATTTGAAGAATATTAGTGGTTTGGGGATAATACTCTACTGTACTGGTGTTACAGATGTGAACTGTTTTCTTTCAGATTCTGGTTCTTTAAATTTCTTATCCTGGTCGGGATCACAGTGGGAGCTTTTTTCATCCCAGATGGAACTTTTCATACAGGTACTTAAATCTCTGTTCATTAGAAAAACTTGAAAAAGGGTTTTTCCAACTTGCGTCACTTGGTTCTGTTTTAAGAAACTTCAGTTAGAAACCAGATGTGTTGAGTCCTTCAAGGGCCACCATCATGTGTGTTTAAGATATTTCTCAGCTCCACCACACCTGATTTGAATCAATGGATGATTAACAGGCTTCTGCAGAACTCAGGGACATACTGAAGATGCAATTCAGCCTCTGAGGTTTGTGCCTTGGAGACAAGAAATAACTAAAACACACAGGACAATGGCGCTGGAGGACAAGGACTGGACAACATGATAAACTACAATGAGAACAGATCTGATAAACTTTCTTCTGTTTACTTTCTCACATTGTCAGAATCACCTTGAATGACTAGCAAATATATAAAGATACATTTTTACCAAATGCAGAAAAGTTCAGCTTGTACAAAAGGAACGCGACTGGAAGCAGAAAGACAGGAAATACTGGACGATGACTTGAACGTCTTAGTTCTGCTCACATTATTTATCTGTTCTGCGTGTGTGCATTCAGGAAAGTTTGGAAACACTGATGCTAGTTAAAATGGGTTTCGGGTGTATCACAGTACTTACACTGGGTGCACACTGTAATGGAGGGAAAAGCGTCTCTCTGTCTCTTGATATTGATCAATCCTTTTGATTTATGCAGCTAAAACTGGGAATCAAATGAAACAAGTTCACATCATCAGTAGTTTTTATATGTATATTCTAACTAATTTCAAAAGCGGTCTTTCCTGCAGTTGTTCAGATGTTCTGTAGAATCAGATTGACACGAGAATGTGTTCCAGTCCTGTATCGACACCAGTAATCAAGCTGCAGTGATCAAAACAAAAAAACTGGCATGACTCTGAACCGCGATTCGACGTCATCTTGACGGGCTCCTAATACTTTTTTCTATAGCACTAATCAATAACTGGAACTTAGAAGTAAACAGTTTACTAACAGTAAGAGTGAGTTTCTGCACCTGTTTCCTTTTGCCTGACAGTGTGGTTTTACTTCGGAGTCGTGGGGTCTTTCATCTTCATTCTGATCCAGCTGATCCTCCTGATCGACTTCGCCCACTCCTGGAATAAGATCTGGGTCGAAAACGCCGAGCAAAGTAGCAACAAATGCTGGTTCGCAGGTAAAGGCTTTACCTTAAGAGCTACAGCTCTGATGCTCCGACAGACACTTGGAGCTGCGCTGGTGAACATCATGACTCAGAGATGATGTGAGGAAGCGTTGAGTCTGGGCCAAAATTTAAGAATGTCCATTTATCTTCCTTGTGGTTCAGTAAAAGATGTTTGTGTTTGAAATAGAAGAAGAAATAAAGGAAACGTTTCTGTTTGAGTTGTGCTGAAAAATGTTGCAGCATAAGTTGCATCGGTGAGATAACAAGATTGTTAATGCTGACACAACTTTTAGTGAAAAGAGGAAACAACTCAGACTAATCCATCCACAGCTGCGCACACATGTTTGTTACCTACATCTAAAACCCTCATCAGAATGTTCATCCTGACTTTAACTCGACTGTAAGTCTCAGTGTGTAACATGACGCCAGGATCAGATCATCTCTGTCTCTTTACTGCAAGAAGTTACAGCTTTTTCATTTCAGGTCTGCTGACGTTCACCTTCCTCTACTATGCGCTGGCTTTCTCTGCTGTGGTGCTTTTCTACGTTTACTACACACAACAAGATGACTGCACAGAGCATAAAGTCTTCATCAGCCTCAACCTCATTTTCTGCATTATTGTTTCTGTGGTTTCCATCTTACCAAAGATCCAGGTAACAACCGTGTCCCACAGCGCAGCTGAAGTTGTTTCAAAGCAGGAAAACACTGAACAGAAAGGAGCTCTTAGGGTCGTTTATGTGTTTGTTGTTTGTGTCCTGTTGTTTACAGGAAGCTCAGCCATACTCCGGTCTACTGCAGGCATCACTCATCTCGCTCTACACCATGTACGTCACATGGTCTGCGATGACCAACAACCCGAGTGAGTCACGATGTTTGTTGTTTTGATAAACATGTTCCGTTTTGTTTACACTTATTGTTTACCTTCATTTGAGTTTCATTGAAAGACCCGAATCGGCTCTTTTTAGCTCATCCAGCTTTGTGTTTGATCAGCTTTTTGTGTTGTGATGAATAAAGCATCGCGTTGACCTGCTCAGACCAGATGCAGCGTTTATCTCACAGTGTAATGCGGTGAAGCATGTGCATGTTTTTTTGGCTCTTCGGTCATGGTGTAACACTCACGTTCCAACATTTAAGACACCAACAATTAATAAAGGGAGCTGATTCTAATGTCGTTTTTATATTTGTAGTTTTTCAAGAAGCTGAAAAATGAAACTTTTTGCAGTTTTTCAGAAAAGAGGGCTGATAGATTTAACCTTCAGTTCTGAATGGGTCAAACTAGAAAGTTGTTGTTTTGATTTTATAATGTTTGTTTTTTAATGAAACAACAACTAAAGAAATAAAATGCTTACAAGAACATTAATTTACAGATCGTAAATGCAACCCCAGCTTGTTGAGTCTGGTCTCCAACGTCAATGCTACTGAACCGTCTGACAGTAACACTGGGCACGTGCAGTGGTGGGATGCTCAGGGCATCGTGGGTTTGATCATCTTCCTCTTCTGCACTCTCTATGCCAGGTAAAATACACCGTAGTCAAGGCCGCTGAAATATTCCACTTCCTGTTTTTATTACCTCATAACTTCCTTCCCCGTCTCTCTTTTTCTGTTCGTCCTGTAGCATCCGTTCATCCAGCAACACGCAGGTGAACAAGCTGATGCAGACAGAGGAGGGTAAGGGGTCAGGCGGAGAGGAGGTCGTAGGAGAGGACGGCATACGCAGAGCTGTTGATAACGAGGAGGAGGGAGTCACTTACAGCTACTCCTTTTTCCACTTCCACCTGTGTCTGGCCTCCCTGTACATCATGATGACACTCACCAACTGGTACCAGTAAGTATCCGTTACTGACGGCTGTTTATCAGAATCAGATTACTTTATTAATCCCCGAAGGGCAATTCTGTTTGCAGGCTTGAATCACAGCAGATCATACATACATACATTACACACATACCACAGAGACATAGACCAGTCAATTAGCCTCAGGATGATAAAAGTAGATAAATAAATACAGGAATTCCAACACAAGATAAAACACAATATTTGACCATCAAACCAACGGTACTACTAAATGCAGAATAACATCCCAGTCAGTCAAACATGGCACATCTCTAGTTCAGCTGATGGCAGAAGAAATAAAGGCGAGGCCATATGTATTTGTTTTCCTTGTGGTAGCAAGATAGCGCCTCTGAGAGGGCAACATAACAGACCTCCTTTCCAGTATATGGTGAGGCTGACCCACTATAATCTTTGCTTTCTGGAGCACCTGCCTGTGTGTAAGTTGGGGATCTACATACTCATGATGCCAGTTTCCGCAGCAAATACATGCACTGTTGGCTTTTTTGCAGTAGCCTCTGTATTTTGTCAAATTTGGGATTAGAATCAAATATTGTGCCCAGATATTTGTATGTATCTACAATTTCGGCCAGTTCACCACTGGCGATACTGACCTCATGTTTGAAAGAGTTTTCCTGAAGTCAATTATCTTCTCTTTGGTTTTAGTTACATTGAGATCCAATAATTGTCTTCACACCATGTAACAAAATCAGACAGAGCTTTACCTTGTCCTGATTTAGGGCCCTGTTGGAGGGACAGTAAAACACTGTCATTTAAAAACTTTACCAGATGACTGTTCTCCTAACTGGTTTTACATGTGTCCGTATACAAAATGTACAGCAGGGGAGAGAAAACAACGCTGAGGAAGAGCCAGTGCTTAAAAAAACTGTTTGAAATGAGGCCGTTCGCTAAAATCTGTTGAACTCTATCAGTAAGAAAATTTAAAAGTAACAATAAAATCTGCTGTGATTATCACCCTCCACAGGACGGTGATGTGTTTGTCTGTTAGCTGATCATCTCAGAAACTGCAGGATGTTTTGTGATGAAACGCTCAGAAAGTCTGTGAGTTCTACACCAACAACGGATTATCTTTTTGAGCCGATCCAATTCGAAGATGGCCGCCACAGTTAGTGAAAGAGCGCGCAAAAAAGACTTTAAGTCCGTCAGTTTTTGGAATGTCAAACTACATTTTGGGGTGAGAGTAGCTGAGTCATTCCTAACACATACTCTGAGTACAGAATGATCATGTGACATTAACCTCATTTTATATTTGACCAAAACCATTTGAACTCATTTTTGACATAACACAATAAGTATGATACACGCGATGTGCATTTCTTCGTGAAACACGAATCAAAGTGTGTGAAAGACAGAGATTCCTCATGGATAGATAAAAACTGAGGTTTTGCATTTGGAATTTATCAGATTGATTTGAAGTTCCTCGTTTAACAACCCATGCTGAGATTGGCAGTGATGGTTTTTGGTTCTGTGTAAACGCCACCAGAGGGCGCCATATTTTATCTAAAACTTTCATTCTCAGAGCTTTTTCCAAGTAAAAAAAAAACTCCCTGTATCTTCTTCAGTGAATTTTCTAAAATGAATGTGTTTGATGAATTGTTAATGAACTTGTGTGTAGAGTGTGGTTTTTAACCACCCCTCTGTTCCCCTCAGGCCCGACACCACCACGCAGGCCATGCAGAGCAGCATGCCAGCTGTGTGGGTGAAGATAAGCTCAAGCTGGCTGGGCCTCGGGCTCTACCTCTGGACCCTCGTAGCTCCTCTCATGTGCCCCGGCAGGGATTTCAGCTGAGCGCGTGATGTCTCCGGGTTGAGTTTGAATTCCACTCTTTCTTACCCTTTAGACGATTTGAAGGATAAAAGGATCTGGGACGGGACAGTTTTAATTTTTCTTGCTTGTCCCTTGTATTTCTATTGTTTTTAGTCACTGTAACAACCATTACAGAGGTGTTTGAGTTTATGCAGATTGTTTTATCTTGTTTCATGATGCCTTCAGCCATAAATCTTTTTACCTGTAACTCATGCCCGCCCTCCTTCTGCGGGGGATTATTTACTCTCTTTATGCATTGTTTTGTTATACAGCAACATGATGTCATCTGAGATGTTTAATTTACAGTTTCTCTTTTAAAGGTCTCTCTCAGATCAGGCCTCTCTAACTAGCCAGATCTGGAATACCCATGATTAGCTGGACTCTCTTACAGCAGTGGGGGGGGGGAGCCCCAGTGTGACGGGAGTGTGAGAGCCAGATAAGATGAACGAGGCACACCCTGCTGATCACACCAGGGCTTCCCTGGTGCTGCTCAGCTGTGTGCGCAGCCACGTCACTGCATGTGAGTGCCCTAACAGACCTCCAGACTAATCTCAGCGCTTCCTTGTCTGCTCTAATTTGAGACGATTTACTCCCGGTGCTAAGCTTTTTTTCCCACGTCTGAAGACGTTCTGCCTCGAACAGCCACAAGCTCTTTATTTTTATGATCAGCGCAAGTCAGCGTCCTGCAGAGTGTGTCGTGATGAGGCAAAGCGTTAATGTCACACTTCATGTTTCCATTACCGCCATTAAAACCAAATGTTTTCCAAGTGATTCAGCAACAAAATGGAAGCTGTTTTTTTTTAAAACATACAATATGATGTTAATACATTTCAGAGATGAAAGTATTTGTGGTTCCATTGTGTTGACTTGCACAGTGATGTGATTGTTGTGATGGTGGTTTGGTTCTTATGCATTTATATGGTATTGCCTCACTTTTACAGATGAGGGTTAGGATCGGAATATCTTGCACATTTCTAACAGTTTGCGGTACAATCCTGAGAACGTCCATTTCCTTGATTTTTTTTCCCCTCAGAATTTCAACAGGTGTGTACATGAACCACCCTGTTTCCATGGCAGCAAATGTCTTTGTAAATGGATTATTTTTAAATTATGATATATCAAAATATTTGTTTTTGTTAAATTGTTGTACCTTTGATTTATGTTTATGCTGAAATGCCATTTTTGGATCTAAACGTCCCATTTCGTAACACTATGAAGTGCCTTTTTGTGGTCCTGCGTTTCAGAATCAATGCATCACTGATGCTGTATGATGTGCTTACATGACGTACATCGTAGTGAGTCTGTCATTGCACGCCGCCAGGCTTTGGTTTCTGACATGAGATGATGTAACTGATGCATTAACACTTTAATCTAATAAAGATGAAAAACTTTGTGACTCTGTCTCCTGATCTGTGTTCAGGTTGTTGTGTTCTTTCTTCTGTGTGTCACCTCACTGAGTTCAGATCCAAATTAGGGAGGAGCTTTCAGGCACATCACATCGTGTTCTGTTCTCACAGCCAAGCGTCACATACAGTATCAAAGCAGCTGTGTGTTGTTTCAGACAGATGTTTACCAGTCATCTCGAAGTGCATCTGATTCGGCCCCGCTGTGGTTTCCAATTGTAGACTGAAGCAGAGCCGCCGTCCTGTGTCCTCGGCTGTTGTTTTCACCTTGTCTTGCTGGCAGATGCAACACTTCGCTGCTGCTCTGGCTCAGTCCAGTTGGCCATCAGGTCACACCAACTCCAGTGGACTCGTACCCGTACTCGTACAATCCTGAACTGAACACATCACTCTGGTTCTGAATAAAACTTTGTGTGATGCGTCCCCCTGTGAAGGAGGGACAAACATTCCTTACTGATACTCTTGGTTCTTTTTGTTCATCCAGATGTTTTTATCTCTACAATGGGTCAGCTTTACTCACCAATATCCCGCAAGATGTAGTGTGTATCATTTGTGAAAATCCCTTCATCTCTGTTGGGGGAGCAGGTTAAATTATCCTCAATCACCTATACCCCCCCCAAACAACCTGTACCCCGCTCGAGTTTTGTCCCATCATCCTTTGAGGCGCCGAGGCATCTGGATTGAAATCACAACCACCCCACAGATTTGATGCAGACGTGCATCTTTTAAATCTCACATACAAACAAAACTCTCGCAAACAAGAGCTCTTTTTTATTCTGTCGAGTTTTTACAGCTTCCGAAAAATCAGCCGGAGTTTTATGAAACTATAAAAGTCTTTAAAGCTGAATTCCTCTTCTGTTAGACGCATCTTAGTAGGAACAACCCAAGAACGAATTAGCAGTGTCATAAATCTCCTTTTTATTTCCCTCCGTTATCAAACAGGAAGTCAGTGATTTTATTTATTTCTTCCTCCCAGACCAGATTTAAGACACTCTCTGATTCTGGCCATCGACTCCTGAGTCGTAAATCACACCTTCATCTCTTCTGTTATCTTCGGAAGCAATTTGTTGCTGTAATAAGAGATCAGAAGCCATAACGTGCTGATTATGAACCACTTAACTCCGCTGCGCAGACGCGCTCTGTGAAGCATCCTGGGACTTTTAATTGCAGATTGTCTGAGACACTTGAGATCATTTGCCATGTTTGCCCTGACCCTCATCTCAGGATGTCTCTTTTTTTTTTAATAATTTCCCTGTATTGGCTCATAGATGTCAGGATTTGGGAACTCATCCATCAAGAAGAAAAGGGCTTTATAGGATGATCAGGAAATCTGGGCTTTATGGTTCCAGAAGGTGAACTGGGAAGAAGCACAGCTGTTTAGATGGAGGGCTGTGAATCCCCCCCGCTCTTCAGTGGAGCGACTTGAAATGCCCATCTGAGGTGTAATTGGGTTTTTAGGAGTTGAATCTGAGCCCATTAAATTATATTCTGCATGCAGGGGAGGTAATTGAGTTTGGACCCTGCTGGCCTGCTGCATGTGCACTTGAAACATTTTTACCCAACATTAAGCCCCAATTAGACTTCTAGTGATGGGAAACCTGTAAGTCTGTTGCCGGGTGATGGGGGGATGGGGGAGCAAATCTGCCCCGCCCCCAGCAGGTAAAGATGATGAACTTCTAGATGATTTTTAGACTATATCTTGCAGCCGTCTCTGCGTTTGAATCTGGAAGCAGATAGTGTGTGTGTGCGCGCGTGTTTGCAGAGCTCTCCTGTGCGCATGCGCTCCTTCAGCTCAGAGAAGCGGCTAATGCAGTTATATAACAGCCTGTGCAGCCGGCGTCTGCTGTGAGCCAAATGCCAGCCCAGTCTGATTACATAAGCCTGTCAGAGTCATATTGTAAGCAGCACCGAGTCGCTCGCGCCACACAGCGTCCCTGCACTCCTTCCACCGTCTCTCACTTCCTCCCACCGTCTTTCCAAACTCTCCTTATTTTTCCACCCCTCCCCGTCTCCCTCTTTTCTTTCTTTTCCTCTTCCATCCCTGTTCTCTCTTGCTGCAGCGTTGAATTCTCTCCACAACTACAAGAACAAAAGAGTTTACGGCGCTGGATGCAGACGCACGCTCGGGACAGTGTGAGAGTGGGACTAAGTGAGCACGCACATGCCAGCAATTTATTAGTAGCTAGACTAGCTATCAGATTTTGCTTTGGTGCTCAGAAAAGTAGAAATAAGAGGAATGAAACAACTTGCTGCCCCTGATATGATGTTGAAATGACAGCAGCTTTTGTCCCTCTGGTGTCCCCCTGATTTCCCCAAGGTGTCTTCTCTGGCACTCGGAGGTCCATTTCATCTTCCTGCCTATCTGTAGGTGACCTTTACACTCCCACTGCACTGGTTCTCTGATTTTAGAGGACCAGATCAGTGCATGGGATACGAGTTAATTGCTCTTTCAGGAAACAGACATCCAGGACAAATTATTTATTTATTGGATTTATAGTTTTTGGAGCCTCTTTATATCTCGCCTATACGCGAAACACACTCGGCGCGTCACATAGCTGATTTGGAAGCTGAGTGTGACGTCTTTCAGCGGTCCCTGTGTTTGTGTGTGTGCTGTGACGTGCTGGATGTAAACTAGGCTGTTATAGTCGTAAATCAGAAAGACATTTCAAGTGTTAAAGCTCAGGAGCGCGTGACAGATCCAGTCAGTCCTCACAACTCCAGTCTTTTCTGCTCTCAGTTCATCCAGCCGGTCAGAAGATCCACCAGGAACTTCAGCGTTCTCCACCGCCTCGTGGTTATTCATGAGGCGCACTCTCTGATTGGTGGAGGCTCACCCGAGGGGGGGGCGGGGCTCAGCGGAGCTTGGCCGTGCATGGGGAGGGGGCGGGGATTGGGCGGTGGGGGCGCGCGGAGTGTGCTTCGCGTAGGGCGAGATGTTGTTTTGTTGTGGCGATCAGCTGAACCTGACATAGCAGTCCGGTCTGACAGCGCAGCTAGCCCCCCCGCGGCTCTCCTTCCGAACACACGCGTGTATCCGGTGCGTCTCAATCCAGGAAATGCCGCGGACTTGTGGCCTTTTTGTGTCGGGAGAAATGGCTGCAGCGCACGGACAGTAACACGCTGGTAAAGATTAACCTCTAATGTTACTGCTTGTTTGAGTTGGTTTCGGTTCTGCTGCTTCTGTGTGTGTGTGTGTGTGTGCGCGCGCGCCTGTGTGACAGAGAGAGAGGTGCGCGTTCAGAGGGAAGTTGAGAGCAGATCCCACCCTTCACTCTCACACTCCCTGACTGAAGTTGAGCTGTTTTGAATTGTTGTTGTGCTGAGTAATGATGAAGCGTCACGCGCTGCGTGCCGCGGACCTCCACGCGCCTTTCAGCGGCATATTGGCTGCAGACATACCCGCTCCTGTTGCGGTCAGACGGGGTTCTTGCAGCTCTGTTGTAGCGGAGAGGGCGCAACACAGAAAAGAGTCCAGCTGACAGCTTCATCACTAACCTTCACTCAACCCGTTTGTCCTTAATAAAAACCGTCTGATGAAAGCGGTGCTCTCAGAGATTAGCTCCATACTGCAGTTTTGAAAGTTGTCTGTTGCGGGCTGAACCTTTTTGTTGGCAGATTTGTAGAGAATGACATCATTCTTTTGTACTGGCTGCTACATGATAGATGGACCGAGATGTGCAGAACAGCTTCATTTCATTAGAATATCTTCTAATTTCACCCTAAATCCACCCTAAAAGTAGGCAAAGAACTCAAAATGTTGCATTGACTTTTTACAGGTTGAGTACAGGAACGGACAGTTAAAGGTGGTAAAGAGGATTTTGTAGCAAATTTAGATCTAAAATTATCGACTTGTAGCGGTCTTGTACTGATAGTTTCCAAAAGAAAAAGTTATAATATTCATAAATCATAACCTGGTGGGGCTTGAAAAAAGTAGCCAACAGATAACAAACCTGTTTCTTTATTGGCTACTAGATTGTCAATCACACTTCTTATGTACATACTACGTAGTTTGCGTAGGCCTCAGGGCTGGTTTACTTACCCATGGTGAATAAACAGAGGAGCAGAAACGCTTATGGACCAGTGTGGGGAAAGACTTGTCTGGTGTGAACAGAGGAAAAGCTGAGCCCAGGCTTCACAGTGATTATCCAAGTGCTGGCACTGCTGCTACTAGCATTTCAGCACTAGCAGCAATTGTACTGAGTAACAATAAACAGCCTTTTACCATTGATAACTCCGAGATGTTTGAAGAAACAAAGTTGTAGTAGTTCCACATAAAACTCCAGCGATGCGGATAGTAAACAAACAAGGGGACTGCTACGCAAGTTCACATTTCACCGAGGCTTTCTGGCATTGGGGGAAGAGGGGAAGGAAGGGGCTACAACACATGCGCTCTACTCGAAAATGACAAACAGCCGTTGAGCTTCTGACAGGGGCTGTGGCTAAGTGGGTAGCGCCGTTGTCCTCCAATCAGAAGGTTGGTAGTTCGATCCCGGCTTCCACCACCACATGCCGAAGTGTCCTTGGTCAAGACACCCATGTAGCATGCACTGATTTGCATTATGGGTTGTGTGAATGTTAGCCCCTCCCTTCTCCAAATTTACATATTGCTGGGTTTCACTCACGTGAAGCGAAAATAGTAAGGCTTTAAATGGACTAGCGATATCGCGAAAAAATATATCTTCCTTTAGGTTATGACTCATATAGTTTAAAAAAATTGGACTTTAAATACAGTCTGGAGGATTTACCCTGTATTGAAGCTATCGACAAAAACTCTAGTCCTGCATACCTCTTTTTACACAGCAAATTAAATAAAAGCCTTCAAAAGCCTGGAAGCCTACAACAATTTTATATCAGTTTGGGTCAACAATTTAGGATCCAGAGAAGCTTTAAATGGCTGTCTTCTTGTTTTTGCACGGGTCAGTCGTGAGTTGTGCTACTTTTAATTCGTGATAATAATACTATTGCTAATGCTAATAACGAGTGTGTTTATGTGCTAGGATCTGCATGTAATACCTTATTATGCCTTTTTAAATCCAAATTGCTATTAGATTTGTTTGATTTTTAAGTTATTTCTCTCTATATATTTCTATAATGTAGTTCAACCATTCACAGAGATCCACAGAACCCCCCATAAAAACTTGGTATGTGGCCAGAGAAGAACTTGTTTATATGCTATTTTTGTAGATGTGTTTCTAAGTAAATGTTCATTAAAACACTTGAACATTTATTAAACCCTTTTATTCAACATTTCAGAAAGTGATCGCTGCAAACTCTAGCATTGTCCGTTTCTGCACGTCTTGTTTTTAGCTCGAGATAAGTGATCCATTTCTGCCGTCTTCTTTCGGTACCGACTGGACACGGGGCTACACATACTGTCAGGTCCATAAATATTGGGCCATCGACACAGTTCAAACATTTTTGGTTGTGTACGTCACCACAATGGATTTAAAATGAAACAAACACGATGTGCTATAACTGCAGACTATCAGCTTTAATTTGAGGGTATTTACATCCAAATCAGGTGAACGGTGTAGAAATTGGAACAGTTTAGATATGTGCCTCCCACTTGTTAAAGAGGCCCTTCCATTAAAAACGTTTTTTCTGTTGAATATTTTAGCTCCGCAGGTGTTCTCACCTTCATAGTGGGTGTGAAAAAAGGTCAACAACTTCTCTTTAACTTTTTATCTCTCAAACTACGCAGGTGGTGATAACACCCAAGTTATTCTGAGTCTGAACGGCCTATATATGTTTCGTCACAACTCCTTTGTTTGTTAGTATTCATCAGCTCCCTCAGTTGAAACCACACCTAGCATGCTGCTCACTAAAAAGTTGTAGCATAAGACGTAGCAAACAGGAAGACACAACGTCTGACGTTGCCATGTGCAGCGGGGCAGGAAACAGTATACCTTACTCTCATAGGCTAGTTTCTTAGCCAATCAGAGTCCAGCAAATTCAAATAATAAATATGAACGAGCTGCTGACGAAGCAGCCTGATGGAAGGAGCCGGAACCACCTGAATTTTAATGCAGACAGATTGAAAGGTTTGTTAATAAGTGTTTCCTAACGTTTTATAAAATGTTTTATATTACTAGTTAATGCTTAAGAAATAACCACAAAGTCCTGAAATTTGTATGAAATGGCCTCTTTAAGGGACCAAAAGTAAAGGGACAGAATAATAATCATAAATCAAACTTTCACTGCTTAATACTTAGTTACAAATCCTTTGCAGTCAATAACAGCCTAAAGTCTGGAACACATATGCCCCTTTTCCACCGACAAATCAGCACGGCGCGCTTGAGAGCGGTACAGTATAGCGCGGATCAACTCGCTTGAGGCGGTGGAAACATAAAGCGGACGTAAGTGAGGATAGTGGCGTGCCCATCTGGCTATGAAAAGTGGCACGCAAAAGTCTTTGTCCGTGTCGTCACAGCGCGTAAAACAACAACAACAATGGCAGATATACGTGTGTTTTTGTACTTTGCACTCGGTCTGTGTTTCATTTTGGTTGGTTTGATTTTTGGTTCTTGTGGAGGAAGTTGCCATTGTCCAAAGTCAATTGTATTTTAAAATTAAATATTTGTATGGTTGCTGGGAGTTTTTTTCAAAGCCTTTTGCGGGAGCGCTTCTATATCACACCATGTGAACGCCACACAAAGCCGGACCAATCAGGGGCTACCACTACGTAGTAGTCGTGTCACTGGTAGCAGTTTACTGGACCAATCAGTAGACAGGTGGGCGTGTGGACCCGCTTTGGACCACCGAGGAGGTGGTCTGAAAAAAGAGGCCGGGTTGGCGCGGAATGACACGGTTAAGACCCCAGAAAGGCGGTGGAAAAGGGTCCGCAGGAGGCTAAAGTGAACCGAGCCGCACCGTGTTCTGTCGGTGGAAAAGCGGCAATAGACATCACCAGACGCTTGGTTTCATCCCTGGTGATGCTCTGCCAGGCCTGTAATGCAACTGTCCTCACTTCCTGCTTGTTCATGGGGCATTTTCCCTTCAGTTATGTCTTCAGCAAGTAAAATGCATGTTCAGTCAGATTCAGGTCAGGTGACTGACTTGGCCATTGCATAACATTCCACTTCTTTAACTTAAAAAAAACTCTTTAGTTGCTTTCGCAGTGTGCTTTGGGTCATTGTCAAGCTGCACTGTAAAGCACCGGCCAATGAGTTTTCAAGCATTTGGCTGAATATGAGCAGATAATTTTGCCCAGAAGACTTCTGAATTCATCCTGCTGCTTTTGTCAGCAGTCACATCATCAATAAATACAAGAGAAGCAGTTCCATTGTCAGCCATACATGTCCACACCATGACACTATCAGCAGCATGTTTTAATGATGAGGTGGTATGCTTAGGATCATGTGGAGTTCCTTTCCTTCTCCATACTCTTCTCTTCCCATCACTCCGGTACAAGTTGATCTTGATCTGTCCATAGGATGTTGTTCCAGATCTGTGAAGGCTGTTTTATATGATGTTTGCCAAACACTAATGTGGCTTTCCTGTTTTTGAGGCTCACTACTGGTTTACATCTTGTGGTGAATGCTGTATTCACTCTGGTGAAGTCTTCTCTTGATTATTTACTTTGACAGACAAACACCTACCTCCTGGAGAGTGTTCTTGATCTGGCCAACTGTCTTGAATGGTGTTTTCTTCATCAGGGAAAGAGTTCTTTGGTCATCCACCAGTTGTTTTCAGTGGTTTTCCAGGTCTTTTGGTATTGCTGAGCTCACCGGTGTGTTCCTTCTTTTCAAGAAGGTTCTGAACAGTTGGCCACACTTAATGTTTTTGCGATCTCTCTGATGGGTTTGTTTTGTTGAGAAGCCAATTGTCCCATTACTTTTGGTCCCTTAACAAGTGGGAGACACATATGCAAACTGTTGTAATTCCTACACCATTCACCTGATTTGGATGTAAATACCCTCAAACTAAAGCTGACGGTCTGCAGTTGTAACGCATAATGTTTGTTTTATTTTAAATCCATTGTGGTGATGTACACAACCAAAAATGTTGGAATTGTGTCGATGTCCCAATATTTACGAACCTGATTGTAGATCTGACATAGTTAGGTTGCCTTTGTGACTCATAACAACTAAACTGTGAAGAGATTCTAATGTTTCCAGATCCCGTCACAACTCCAGTACTGCGACTCACACTGGATTCAAAATGTCTTGTTTATGGCGAGTGTTTCCTGTTAATTATTTATGCATATTTTATGATCCTTTCCTGATATTTTCTATATAAAAGCCCTCTGAGTCCTTGTCGGCCATTGTTGGGTTCCTCTCCTCTGGATGTGTCCAAACATTTGCCTGTTGCTCTGACAATGCAAAGAAAGTAAAAATAACATCATATTTAATGTTCCTGTCCTGGGAGAATTTATTTAATTGGTGACATGTATTTATGGAAAAATATAGAAACAAAAAAACCCTATAAATGTGTTTATTGAAGTCAAGACTGTGGAACGGCAGATGTGGAGAAGGAATCAGTAGCACATATCAACAGGTAGCATATTTCAACAGAACACTGGTACTGCTTTAAAGTCCATCCATCCATCCATCCATCCATCCATCCATCCATCCATCCATCCATCCATCCGTCCATCCATCCATCCATCCATCCATCCATCCATCCATCCATCCATCCAGTTTATATTAAAATCTTAAATATAGTACATTTTCTTACATTACTCAGCACATAATCTACCCATCAAATACAGAATGAAAAACTAAAAAATTAAAACTTCCAGTATTGAGACAGTTTCATTTTAAACTTTTAGGTCCATAATGTAAGTAACAGTCGAAAATACCTGGCAGTGCAGGGGGAAGAAATGGAGAGAAGCCAACATGCAATTATTTTTTATTGAATCATTACAAAGTAAAAACCCCACCGCGCTGTGCTCCGGCCTGAATCTCCCACCACTTGTGGCACTGGCTGAAGAAAGGCACAAGCTCAGTGGGTGTCCAGGGAGAACATTTCTCCTTTGCCTTACAAATAACAAAGATTGTCCACAAGCTTCAAGTATTGCAGACTTCAAATATACCTGTGTTTAAAAATGGCTGCTGTTTTTAGTGCTAAACATAGATGGAAACAGCCTCTAACTTCAGTGAGGGTTTTTTATTTTTTTTTCACTTGAAATGATAAAGAGTGGCTCGTTAAGCATAATTACAAAGTTTACAAGCTGAAAATAAATGTGTTGTAATCTGCATTGAACTGTTTTTTATAGTGCTAGCTGATTACAAAGAGCTTTGGTGCTGCTGTGGACGCTTGTGCCATGAGTTTACCAGGTGCAATGAAATCAGAACAAAAATCCTTCCCCAGTAAAAGGGACTGCTGGGAATAATTTAGAGTGTTATTATCACATCCTACACCATATCTCTGCTTTCACATGAAGCCTGCAGTCCCATCCTGTCTCCATCTGAGGAGGGCTTGTGAAGTTGTGCAGATTTTCTGACACAAAACCCACAGATACACATTGGTCTGATAACAGGAGTCGAGGACCTACAGCTCCTTTTTCTGGTTTTGTTTCGAAAGAGGAAACATTAAGGGGCTGCTCTTTTTTACGCACTAAACCTGGCTTGACAGATCACTGAATGTACTAACTGGCATGTTCAAACGGGTTTTACATGTTGTTTCTACAAGAGAGGCTTACTCAGAACGTTGGCACCTGGTGGCACACACCCAAGTTGTAAAATCAGGGTTGCTGATGGACAGAAGCTTTTGATGTCCCTGCTGCTGGTGGTTAATCTTGTTTGGTGAAGTACTGTGGAAGAATGGACCCACTGTAGCGCTGGCAGACATGACTGAACCAGGAACAAGACACTGGGTGCACATTTACAAAAACGCAGACCAGGCGTGCCATTCTGCCTGCTTCACAAATGTCCCACTGGCCTAATAACTGTCCTTCTGGCACTCATTTGCATTCTGTCGTCTGATACGTTAGATGATGCTCTCTCTGTTATTTAAGTTTTGCCTTGTTTGTGGTTGGTGGTTCAGCTTTCAGATCAGAACTGTTACAGGGTTCAGTTTTGTGTCCAGGCTGGCTGCCACCTGAAACAGAGATTAAGTTTCCCTGTGTTTGCCAGGGACCAGTGTCTTTATGTGTTAGTGTGGCCACTTGGCTCCTTTCCCCTTCTGTATTTGTCCAGGTTATGTAATGATAAAGGCAGATAATAATGTATGTGTGTGAGCAGGAAGTACAGGCTCTGCTGGAAGAGAGTGCTCTAAAAGGGGGTTACTCATTCAAAACCTCTCTTCATAAGAGTTAATCATTACCTGCTCCTGCACATTTGGTAGTCAAGGGGAATGTTTTGCAGGTTTTGCCATTTGTGATGGTAGTCCTCCCCTTAAAACAGACCACAGGTTGGTAATACATCACCAGGCCGCATGTCATGCAATTCATCCCAGATTTATATTTTTTATTGTTTTCTTCTGTATATTTTGTATAATCCCTGTGTTTTGTTCTTTATAGCAGGAACTCAGAGGGCATTTATTTATTTTTGGTATGTGTTTCTTTCCACATTTGCCAGCGTTGAGCAACAGTTATTGTTGTAGTGTGATTGTAAGCTTCTGTGCTGCACACCACAGGTATGTCTGGAAAGGGCTGGGTCATGATACCGCTTGGTGAGCTTTGTGTAACACTGCAGAGGGGCTGATGAAGAACACACACATTCACACATGCCTTTTCAAGTTTTAAGATGACTGTTGAAGAGTCAAATCTCAACTTCTGGAGGTCATATGCAGAACTTTTCAGCCATTTTTTCAAAAGGATAAGTAGATAGAAGCACATCATTTGCACTGAGAAAGTTTTCTACTTCCTCTTAATATTTTGCATTTCTTTATTGGGTCCCGAGACACCCCCTCAGCAAAGAATCCACCTGCTCAGAGCACAGTCTCCAGCTGCCTCTTCACAACTTTAATCTGAATTCATCAATTAAACAGCTGCAAAGATTAGTGGTAGTTATCCTCAGTCTAGCGTCTCTAAAATCAATTGGTTGCAAAATCCATTAGGATTTTCATCTTTTTTGTTGTTCATTTTTTGCATTAACATTGTGGTTGGTCTGCGTTTAAAGGAGAGAAAGTGCAGAATTTTTAATACTTATAAATTCCTGTTTCTTCATGTAAATAATGACTCTTGTAGCAGAGTTGGTCATGGAGTTCCTCAGGGTTCTGTGCTCAGACATATACTCGTTACTTTTTACAGTTTTCCATTCCGGTGCCTCTGCTTCTCAAACCTTTTATCACGAGTACCATCTCACAAAATTTTAAGTTTTCCAAGTACCACCTGTTGTGACATTTAAATCAGTTGTACAAGCTTGTGTTCATATCGGACATAAATTAGTAACCTAACCCTGGCCCTGGTTCAATGGTGTGAACTAACATAGGGTGATTACTCATTTATTACCAAGAACAGAACCACATACACTGCAGTCATGACTGATCTTCTGCTTGACTAAAGCTGAAAAAAATTGAAATAACTTGAATCATATACAGTGGGGCAAAAAAGTATTTAGTCAGCCACCAATTGTGTAAGTTCTCCCACTTAAAAAGATCAGAGAGGCCTGTAATTTTCATCATAGGTATACCTCAACTATGAGAGACAAAATGAGGAAAAAAAATCCAGAAAATCACATTGTCTGATTTTTAAATAATTTATTTGCAAATTATGGTGGAAAATAAGTATTTGGTCAATAACAAAAGTTAATCTCAATACTTTGTTATATAGCCTTTGTTGGCAATGACAGAGGTCAAACGTTTTCTGTAAGTCTTCACAAGGTTTTCACACACTGTTGCTGGTATTTTGGCCCATTCCTCCATGCAGATCTCCTCTAGAGCAGTGATGTTTTGGGGCTGACGCTGGGCAACACGGACTTTCAACTCCCTCCAGAGATTTTCTATGGGGTTGAGATCTGGAGACTGGCTAGGCCACTCCAGGACCTTGAAATGCTTCTTACGAAGCCACTCCTTCGTTGCCCGGGCGGTGTGTTTGGGATCATTGTCATGCTGAAAGACCCAGCCACGTCTCATTTTCAATGCCCTTGCTGATGGAAGGAGGTTTTCACTCAAAATCTTACGATACATGGCCCCATTCATTCTTTCCTTTACACGGATCAGTCGTCCTGGTCCCCTTGCAGAAAAACAGCCCCAAAGCATGATGTTTCCACCCCCATGCTTTACAGTAGGTATGGTGTTCTTTGGATCCAACTCAGCATTCTTTCCCCTCCAAACACGACAAGTTGAGTTTCTACCAAAAAGTTCTATTTTGGTTTCATCTGACCATATGATGTTCTCCCAATCCTCTTCTGGATCATCCAAATGCTCTCTAGCAAACCGCAGACGGGCCTGGACGTGTCCTGGCTTCAGCAGGGGGACACGTCTGGCACTGCAGGATTTGAGTCCCTGGCGGCGTAGTGTGTTACTGATGGTAGCCTTTGTTACTTTGGTCCCAGCTCTCTGCAGGTCATTCACTAGGTCCCTCCGTGTGGTTCTGGGATTTTTGCTCACCGTTCTTGTGATCATTTTGACCCCACGGGGTGAGATCTTGCGTGGAGCCCCAGATCGAGGGAGATTATCAGTGGTCTTGTATGTCTTCCATTTTCTAATAATTGCTCCCACAGTTGATTTCTTCACACCAAGCTGCTTACCTATTGCAGATTCAGTCTTCCCAGCCTGGTGAAGGTCTACAATTTTGTTTCTGGTGTCCTTTGACAGCTCTTTGGTCTTGGCCATAGTGGAGTTTGGAGCGTGACTGTTTGAGGTTGTGGACAGGTGTCTTTTATACTGATAACGAGTTCACACAGGTGCCATTAATACAGGTAACGAGTGGAGGACCGAGGAGCCTCTTAAAGAAGTTACAGGTCTGTGAAAGCCAGAAATCTTACTTGTTTGTAGGTGACCAAATACTTATTTTCCACCATAATTTGCAAATAAATTCTTTAAAAATCAGACAATGTGATTTTCTGGATTTTTTCCCCTCATTTTGTCTCTCATAGTTGAGGTATACCTATGATGAAAATTACAGGCCTCTCTGATCTTTTTAAGTGGGAGAACTTACACAATTGGTGGCTGACTAAATACTTTTTTGCCCCACTGTAAGTTTTTGCAGCTTGTGTTGATAGCAGGTCCTGTAGATACACCACTGAAAAGCCACTAAGGACATCAGTTAACCATTATCCACCCAAGTTTCCACAGGACTTCTCAAAATATTTCCCACAGTAGTTTTGTTTTGTGTAATTAACTTGAACCCTGAATCTTTTCAGTTATCTCTGCTTTTAAGAGTTACGTTGTAATTCAATTTATGATGTTTAATGAGCTTATTAAACTTGTAAATTGTTATTATCAAGATTTCTTCTGAGTGCAACCAGTGGTACTTGTACCCCAGTTTGAAATCCATGGCTTTAGGCGTAGGATACATTTTCATTAAATAAA
The DNA here is from genome assembly GCA_006937955.1 of Pachypanchax playfairii. Taxonomy (NCBI): domain Eukaryota; kingdom Metazoa; phylum Chordata; class Actinopteri; order Cyprinodontiformes; family Aplocheilidae; genus Pachypanchax; species Pachypanchax playfairii. Next base: position 1,405,526 of record SSNP01000109.1, read on the forward strand.
CAGGAGCGTTAATGTTTCCTGTTTGTAACATGGAATCAGTCGACTGGGTTGCACGTCTCACTCTGAATTTGTGCACCTGGTTGGTACATGTGCATTAAAATCTTAAACCCATGAAGATACAGGCTTTAGAAACAAACTGTAGTTATTCATGTCAGTACTAAAGTGATTATTTTATCCAGGAGGTGTCCTTGTCCCTTTAGTGTAATGTTACTAAAACTTTACACTGCTGCAAATTTGCAAAATGTAAAAACCAAAATTGAATTGAAATAACTATATTTTCTTACTTTGCACCCCCTCACCCCCGCCGTATTAATTCCTGTTCTTTCCTCTTCCTAAGGACTCCTTTGTCTCAACACGTTAGTTACCCCCTTGCAGTAAGTGCAAGTGAGGATTTAGGGTGGGGGGGTGGGGTGG
>SSNP01000109.1:1405961-1510709 GCA_006937955.1 Pachypanchax playfairii
GGGGGGGGGTTCTGCTCTGTGGGAGGCTAAGAAAGCTTTGGGACTGAAATCCTTCCCAACTTTGCTGCGGATCTTCAGAGCAAATCAAGGCAGTGGCCTATGCTCCAGCGCAGTCCTCCCCAGCCAGGCTGCTGTCAGCGGAGCAGAGAAGCTGAACTAACCCACAGACACCCCCACCAGCCCCACTCCCCTCCTTTAGCTGCTCTCTTTTAAAAGCCCTGAGAAATCTTCGGAACAGCCTTCAGTAAAATCCCAGATTTGTTTTGTCTGTCTCGTGGTTCTGGCAGTCTTCTGTTCAGCCTTCAGGAACACTCTCTTACCTGTGAGGCCTTCGTGTGTTGGTTTACAGGGAGCTCTGGAGTGAGCTTCTTTCTGGTTTCTTTGCCATATAATTAACAATATCCTGAGCATTGCTTAATGTAAAGACAAAATAAAGGTCTGAATCCATCCACATGTATTTGTTGTTCACCATGCACTCTCCCATGGGCAAGTTGTGCCCTAACGTTGACAGGTAAGGTCATGCATAGAACACTGTTTCATACACTGTTAATTATGCAGGAGTGAAGTCGTCTGGCATCGGTAAGGGAGGTTGTTTTCTTCTTCAGCCATCAAAAGGTCTAAAAAACCCCCACCGATCTTTTTGATTTTTATCAGAACAGAAACTTGAATTTTTGTTGTGGTTTTGCAGTGCTACTTATGCCTTGCTGACATCCTGTTTTGAGGTTCTAACCACTTTTCAGAAGACTCTGGCTTTTGCACTTGTCTTCTTTTTGATGTACGTTCCCACTGCAGAGGAAGGTGCATTCATACGCAAGGTGTTTGTGCACGCTCTCTTCTTGTTTGTGGAGTATATTCTACAACTGTTTACAGTGCTTTTGCTGATGTCTCCAATATTGCAGCCCCTAAAGCTAAGGCGTCTTTTTCACCTAATTAAAGGTCAATATTTGCATTCCTACAGACAACTTTCCTGCCGAGGCTCGGGCTGCACATGAAGACAGGCTTCCAGTGTACTTCAATAAAAATCACCACGTCATATTCTAATCTAACACCACCACACCTGATCTTGCTACAGTGCATTGTTTTTGTCCCAAAGCAACAGAGTAATCTTTTGTGGCTTGTAATTATTGTGAAGCTATCGGGGAAAAAAACTTTGCAATTGTTAGATTCTCTCAAAAAAGTTTAAACTCTTTGGGGAAGTCTCAAACTTTGCAGAGCTCGCTGAGCTTTTTCACTTAGTTTACCTGAATGATGATTGATTCTGCAAGGCCACAGTGAATGTCTGTATTTGAGATAAAATTTTCCTTTTTTTAATCCACATAATGACTTTGAAAACAGAAATGTTTCCCAGATGGAAGACACAAATCCAAGAGTTATCCAGATAATCCGGTTTCAGTGGTTCATGTACTGTGATTATCTTACGTCTTGGGTCCGAGGATGAAATATATTTTGCATTAATTTGAATGGAATTTGCAGGTATTTCAGTAACTGGGCTACACATCAGAGTAACTGAAGGAGTAAGTGTTCTTCTGTTGTATATTACATTAAAACAAGTTTAATTTAATTCAACACAAATGTTAAAATGTATTACTTGTTTTAAAGCTAAAATTTAAAGCAAACATTAACCTTAACTTTTTTTACATAGATGTGTCCAAATCTTTTAGGGTCCTTTTGTAGTGTTTAATGAAATAAAGCTTAATTTCTCCTGAAAAGTGATTCAACTGAAAGCCGCTGTTTTATGTTCACCTTCAGTATGTGAAAAAGTGAACAAATTAAATAAAGACTATAGCTGATTTTGTTTTTTGATATGCTAAAGTAATCTGAACAGATTTGTTGCTTTTTCTGAAGAGACAAATAAATCTTTACATTTTTATTAGTATGACAGGTTCTTTTCATCAACCACTCCTCCTGCTTATAGGGAACAAACAAGAGTTTTGGATTTAGTATTGTGTGAAACAACAGATTTGGTTTTAGCTTGAGGAGAACTTTGTTTAGAAGGTGAAGCAACAAAATCATAATGTTTAAATTTAACTGAGGAGAAACGCAAATCATGTGAAAAGGTACCACTTAAACTGTCTGTGGTTACTTCTCCTGTTAATCAAAGAATCAGTACTTTGCAGATATTTTTGTGTAATAGCTAATCCATTTTTCTGAATAGCTTTATTCTAATCAGATTGACTGATTGTTCATTTTAACTGCCATATTAATCTTTTGGTATTTTATATTTTTGCCAACTACATATATAGCTAAACGAGAGCAGAATATGTGGTGGATATATATAGCATCTTATTTCAACACCAGCATTTTTTTTTTCCATTAGAAGGAATGCTAATAATCTTGTTAGCTATAGCTCTGTTATAACAAGGACCAAAATAAAACAATAAAAAGAAGCTGAATTCCACATTCTGTTCCTGTTCACAAGTTAGCATTAGCATTTTAGCACAGCTAGAAAGTTTGATTAAAGAGGCCATTTCATACACATTTCAGGACTTAATGGTTATTTCTTAAGTATTAACCAGTAATATAAAACATTTTATATCTAAAAAACGTCAGAAAATACTTATTAGCAGACCTTTTAATCTGTCTACATTATAATTCGGGTGGTTTCGGCTCCTTCCGTCAGGCTGCTTCGACTGCTTTGTCAGCAGCTCGTTTATATTCATTGTTTGAATTTGCTGGACTCTGATTGGCTAACAAACTAGCCTATGAGAGCAAAGAATTCTGTTTCCTGCCCCGCTGTGCATGGCAACGTCAGACGTTGTGTCTTCCCGTTTGCTACGTCTTATGCTACAGCTTTTAGCCAGCAGCATGCTAGGCGTGGTTTCAACTGCGAGGGCTGCCGAATACTAACAAACAAAGGAGTTGTGATGAAACAGATACGGGCCATTCGGACTCGGGAGAAATCGGGTTTTATTGCCACCTCCGTAGTTTGAGAGATTAAAACTGAAGGAGATGTTGTTGACCTGTTTTCACACCCACTATGAAGGTAAGAACACCTGTGGAGATAAAATATTCAACAGGAACCTCAGAAAAACCGTTTTTAATGGAAGGGTCTTTAAAGAGCAGAGCAGTGACTGTTGGTATTGTTTATGATCCTTTTATTTGTTTTTGCTAACAATTTACACTGAGAAAATTGCAAAGTTACTTTTGGTACTGGGGCTGCTAAGAATACTGCTGTAATACTGGGAATTCTTGTCCACTAGAATAGAACTAGATAGAAGTTCCTCCAGCAGTGAGTTATACGCTGCCAGTATTTGCCATGGTGGCAAATCTGTGAAAAGATAAAAGCAGTATGATCCTGCCGTTGGCATGGGGATTTGTATCATGTGCTAACATTGGTACTGTGGAACTTTAGTGCTGAATTTATTCACAGTCCCTTTTGGAACAGTGACCTTCAAAAATGCCTGTTTATACATTTAAATTTCTTCTGTTTTAGACCCAAAAGACTGTGTTCTTGTTCATTTAATGAGAGGTTTTCAGGAATGTGTGTGTTTTAGGAAAGGTCCATTATGAGTAAAACTATCCTTTTTAAATCAAATCAAGCATTTTTTGTTAAACAAACTAACCTACTAAGTTAACGGAGAAATAAAAAACAAAGGAATAACCAGACTTATTCCACTGCCTCACTTCCTTCTGCCCAATGCAGACTTTTGTTTGTTTTACTTTTGGAGGTTTTAAATCTGTTGTTTCACACTCTGCTGTGGCTGTTAGTTAAGAGGAATGAAGAACATACATTAAACCTAATGCTAATGTTTTTCCACATATAAAAGCAAAAACAAAAAAGAATTCTGACGAGGTCTTACCACTCACGCAGTCTCATTGCATTTGTTTACAGTGACAGAAACACATGGATCATCTGTTGCTATGATACTCGAAACTACAGACAGTGATAAAAAGTTGTTTGTAGTCTTATTGTTCTGAAGGATCTCTGTGTGATCCTGCGGCATGTCCTTTAACACGCTGGTGCCTTTTTGAGTGTCTGACTGAAAAGCCTCTTAATCCCTGATGATTGTTTTGTCAAACAAACACAAGAGCAGGTGAATCCTCCCCACAATGCACTGCAGCCTTAAGTCAGATATGTCACATTTGTTGCAGTGTCATTAGTGTTAACCAGACAGCGATTACTGGTATTTATTATTTTAGGCGTTCTTTGACGCAGCAGCTAAAATATGTCAGCGATCACTGTATTTTTCAATATCACTGACTTACACACATACAAAGTGTCTGTTCCTCCTCTTCAAACTTTCTCACCCCAGGAGAAGGTCCTCCTTCTCCCGCCTCCGGTCAGCGCAAAGCCCCAGAGCAGCTGACATGGACTCGACCAGCGTAATTGAGAAAATAAACAGATGATGGAAAAAACAGAGTGCGCTGCTCATCATAAGGCTAAATGTTTATTCTGCACCGCGGCACAGTGAAGACAAGGTTTTCATCACCTTTTGGGGAGTGAAGATGGATGGGGTTTGGGTGAACTGTAAGTGAAGCTGCAGCTAAAGTCAAAAGAAGTTGCTGGAAAAACATTCAATCCATTTACACTTCGTAGGTTTTGAGGCTTTGCAGCACAAACTCAGCTAGAGGCGCGTGGCAGCGAAATGTAATTAACTGGCTATAATGAATTGTGTCATATTTTAGTATCTGCTGCTCAAGCAACGATAGAGGTCTGCAGAGGACATGGTAGTATGTAAATTGGGGGATCTGCTGTAGGAGACACTTCCTCGGTCAGAGGTGTGTTACAGTTGCTTTAATTATATAATCCTGTTGCCCTCAGAAGCCTCAGTCAGCAGTCCCAGGTTTGCATCCAGGTAGTCGGCCACTTCCTCCCCTTTTTCCCGCTTTGCACTGTCAGCACTGTACAAAAGACTGAGCCCAGCGTAGTCACTGCAGACTTCAGTTTTTCATCAACGCCCTGCAACTTTATTATGCTTAATAACACTGCCTTTGTCCTCTAAGGACCTCAATCTTGACCCACTGTCAGCTGTTTGGCAGGTTGCTAGGACAAGCGGACAGTCATGAAAATTGACACACAGAGAATTCCTGTGGCTCAGTCCAGCACAGGATTTTCCACTTGGTTATATGCAACGGCTGCTGTTAAACCCCACTTCTAATGTTACCCCCACTCTAACCATATTTCTTACTTTAAAACCTTAATTCAAAGTCTGAAAGGGGCATCTCTAAAAGAACTGGGATACCTCTAGGCCTGGGTGGGCTTTGTAAAGGACCTCCAACAGAGATCTTCTGTCAACACAACGTCATGACACAATGTGATTAAAGTTAGGAGAGGTTAAAGGGCTAAAGTAGAAGGTAGGTGTCTAAATTGTAGAAATTAATTTGCCAAAAACCAAAAAGAAACACACAGAGACATTGTTAGGGCATTTAAGAGCATGATTACCAAATTAACTTTATGACTAGAAGTGTGGTAAAATTGTAAATGTGAAGTTTAATTCTTGAGCTGCTGTAAACCGTGTGCAGCCCTCGAAATGGACGACCTTGTGAGAGCGACTGTCCATGTTGCTGAGCCAGTAACTGTATTTCTGTCGTTGGTCATATTTGTGTGTTTTTTTCACTCCCACAGTTTATCATGTTATCGGGATCTCAGAAACACAAGGCAGCGGTTGGGTTTAGTTCATTTAGCACAACCTTTTCTGGTAGCTCGATACAAGCACAGATGTGAATTGCTGCAGTTTGCTCTGTGGAAGCTTCAGCATTTCATCCCATCAATCCCTGTAATGCTTCGTTTATTGCTTTTCGGTGTAACTGTGGTGTTATCAGATTATCCTCAGTGCAGTTTTTCATTGTGAACCAAGTGCTACATTGAGTTTTGCCTCTCATTTACCAAATCTTTCATATTTTTGTCGAGCTGTCATTAGAAAACCTTAAACCAAAATTTTCTCCTTCGGAAGCTAAAGTAGTCCCACAATCGGAAAGGCATTGATTCATTTGTTTACATTCATGCCATTGGCAAATCCCAGCCATTTCAGCGAGAGGCTTTGAAGTTACTGTGGTTATTTCGTTCAATTTAGAAATAAAGATTTCAGATCTTTTCAATTGGCTTCTTTGAGAAGGTTTTGAACATATAATGTCTTACCTGTTCCAGGTAGCTCTCTGAACAACCTCAGTTTGGAGAAACAGATTTGAGTTGTGTCTTTGGCCAATGCCAAAGGGTATTATTTCCATCTTCAAAAGACTCTAATGTCAAAATCCTTGCAGTGTTTGAGTTTCATTACTTTTTAGACCCTAACAGTGTTTTAAATTATGCATCATATGACTATTTAAATATAATTTTCTAGGTATTTGCAGGATGCAAGGCATGTTAGTTGTTAGCACTCTTGACTTGTAACTAGAAGGTCCTAGGTTTGATAACTGACTAAGACATTTTTGCATAGAGTTTGCATGTTCTTCTTGTACATGTTTGTTTTCTCGGGGAAATGCGATTTCATGACTATTTGCCACAGAAAGCAATGGTGGCGCACGTTAGTTTTAGCCCTGCTAGTTCTGCGTGCATATTTCTGCCAGAAAAATCATAATAATGACAGAGATGGAAATGTTTATGATAGCGTTTACATGGACTACAATAAAACCTTCAAGATATGAGATGTTTTAAACTGGAAGAAATCCACTAACTAATCAGAACTAATGGCTGGTTCACACTGGCTGCAGAAGGCAGCAAAGCGGCGTGGAACGGAGAACGCTTCTATTCGGTGCTTTTGTTAACCTATGATGTAGTTCATGCCAGATGCGAAATGCTGAGGTCCTTGGTGGCGCTCGCGAAGTGTTCGTTTCGGGGTCTGGTCTATTTTTTGCACGAGCACAAGCGATCATTGTCAATTCTGACAGGAAGTCACACCAAGATATAAGAGACAATCTGGTCAATTTTGAAAATAAAAGCAATTCTTGAAAATAAACAGACATGCACATACACAGAGCAACGGGGTGGGCTAACTACGTTGGGTGGGGTGGGGCTTTTGGGTGTGAAAGAGCAAGAGAGAGGGAGGAGTTGGTGACAAATCAAGATGGACGATGTAGGGGTAAATAAAAATATAATGTTATTTACTTACCTATGATGAAAAAAAAGCTCTGAACAAACAGATGAGCAAAAGCGCTTGTGGACAAACGTGGAGAAATAAACGTCTGGTGTGCAGCTGATAGCACGTGATTTTCTTGAGTGCGCCGCTTCGCAGCACTCCCACGGTGCTCCCGCGGCCGGTGTGAACCAGGCGTAATCTGTTGGCTGTTTATAGAACTATACAACATTTAATATACACCTTTTCCTCAGAAAGTCTGATTTAAAAGATCTGAACTGTCCTTTTAAGTTCAAATAAGCTTTTGATCATCTGAATGACAATTTTTGCATCCTTAAGCATTCAACTTGTTCCTGGTTAAGCTATTTGGTTCTTTCCATTTTCCATTTTTCCTGCAAGTTAAAAATGTGAACAAGCCAAACATGAATTGTTTAACTCGAGACTTAAATTGGATTTTAAATTCAGAAGAAAATGCACTTTTTCTTGTAGATTTTTGGAGGAAGCTAATTATTAGATTCAGTCCATCTTAAGTAAGAACGCTAGCTTGACAACCCTCCAAGAAACCAAAAGGACAGACCATAAAATGAACAACCTAATGAGAAACCACAGATGCACAGTGTTGCCATACAGCCATCAGTTTGCAGCAGTGAACTCCATTTCTATCAACATTAATTTAAGAACAACAAGACACTGTAAACTGATCGGTGGAGTTGTGATGGTTAGCTGCCGCACCGTCTGTTGATTTGAATCTTTTGGTTGGATGAACTTTTCGATACACTTAAAACTAGACTTTTATCCAGTCTTTAGACTGTAGTCTTCACTTTTCAATCATTACTTATAAACTTGTAAAAAAAATTGCAGAGGATGATCAAATTTAAAAGGCCTGCTCCGAAAAACTGGTAACTCTTCAAACAGAAGGGTTTATGCTGATGTCTGAGTGAAGCTGAAACCCATTAATCTTCATAGTCTCCCAACCAAACACCTACTGAAACCTGCCAGACCACAATGAGCAAAATGAAAACTGGCTGCTTCCAGAACGAGAATACTGACTGGGCTTTTCTACTAAATTAGTCTATGTGTTTTTACAGATTTAATAGATGCACATGTATAAGCCTGACCATAAACGTGTGCTCGTTCTTTACCTCCTTTACATTGCTTCTTTTGTTCTAATGCTGTTAAAATTCAACAATGTGCAGAATCTGAGGACTTGCAGTGAGTTTTGGGGTGTTAAGTGGTGTATATTATCCTACTTATGAGACACCAGATGAGGTTTTTGTTATCTTTAGATTGGATTTTCACTCAGTTTAGCTGCTCACTGGAGGGCACAGCTTACCATTTGTTTACATTTTATGGATTATGACTTTCTCATCAGCTTTTTATATCTTCTCTAAATAAGTTTCTATAGTTCTGGAAACTTCTTTTGGCTCTCTGTGTGCTGTAAATCAGATCAGGACAATGTAGGTGACTGGCTAAAGGTGTTTCATTTTTCACTTCCATATCTGTAATTTTGCATTGCCAGTTGCTTGAAGTACTGAGTTGGAAAATAACAAACTTCTCATTTTTATGTAATTCTCCAAAACGTTAAACATATTTAAAATTCTTTTTGATGCAATTTTTGTTTTCAATTAACAATTCAATTAGAATATTTTGTGGGGTGTTTTTTTTATGAAAAGGAGCATTTTTAAAAGTCTGTTTCATATAATTTTTCTACTTGATCTTAAAATAGTAATTAATTATAACAATATAACAATAATAATCATCATCCCGGTTGAACCTCTTATCCTACGGATAATGAAAACATGAAAACATGTTTGCCACTGCCGTTATGTGAAAGCCAGTTTGATGTTACACAGTCAGGCACATTGTTTTCCAATCCATAGAGAAGTTTGACATTAATTACTTCCACCAAGAGAAAATGGTTTCATCAGGATTTGTTTGTTTGTTAGTTTGCCTCTCTGTTGTCTGCCTGTTAGAAAAATAACTCAAAAACATAAGGTTGAATTTTGATCAAATTTTCAGGAAAAGTCAGAAATGGCTCAAAGAAGAAGTGAGTAGATTTTGGGGGCGATCCAGATGACCATCTTAATTTTTTTAATAAGTCTTCATCATTATGAGATAGGGTTGTTTTTAACGTATCTGCATGTAACTCCACAGTAAATAGTCTGGATGCTTGGTGAAAAAAATACAAAGTGAGTTCCCTATGGGATTGATTAAAAAAATTCAGCTACAGAAAGAAAATAGGGAACCTTTGTATTTTTAATCAATTATAAAAAAACTTGCAATAAACAGCAAAAACAGCCAAGACATTGTGGAATCTGAAGTGTGCTAAAGGATTTGACGTATCTTCAAAAACTATGGAGCTAGATCCAGAAGAAAACCATCATTTCCCAAAAAGGGATTTCCGAGAATAACTACTAAACTAATAATTATATCAATGGGGCAGCAGTAGCTCAGGAGGTAGAGCAGGTCGTCTGGTAACTGGAGGGAGCAGTAGCTCAGGAGGTAGAGCAGGTCGTCTGGTAACTGGAGGGTCACTGGTTCCAATCCCCGCCCTGTCCACTGTGCTGTTGTGTCCTCTGGCAAGACGCTTCACCTGCCTGCTTGGTGGTGGTCAGAGTCGCACCTGTGCTAGGCAACCTCTCCTCTGTCAGTGTGTGTCCCAGGGCAGCTGTGGCTAGTGTGTAGTTTATCATCACTAAACATGTGAGTGTGTGTGTGTGTGTGTGTGTGTGTGTGTGTGTGTGTGTGTGTGTGTGGGTTTGTATTTCTGACCTCCTGAGGACCAGTTTCCTGACTTTTACTATCTTTCTGGGGTCCGAGGGTTCTTGTGGGGACCGAAGCCTGGTCCCCATGAGGGGGACTCCCCTTTTTAGGGTTAGGGGTTAGGTTTATAGGTATGGTGTGAATAGAGTTTTAGTTAGTCTTAGGGTTAGTTATAGATCAGTAATGGTTAAGGTTAGGAAAAGGGTTTGGGTTAGGTATAAATGTAGTTACTAAAATCAATGGAAGTCAATGGACGGTCCCCATAAGGATACCAAAACACACTTGTGTGTGTGTGTGTGTGTGTGGGTTTGTATTTCTGACCTCCTGAGGACCAGTTTCCTGACTTTTACTATCTTTCTGGGGTCCGAGGGTTCTTGTGGGGACCGAAGCCTGGTCCCCATGAGGGGGACTCCCCTTTTTAGGGTTAGGGGTTAGGTTTATAGGTATGGTGTGAATAGAGTTTTAGTTAGTCTTAGGGTTAGTTATAGATCAGTAATGGTTAAGGTTAGGAAAAGGGTTTGGGTTAGGTATAAATGTAGTTACTAAAATCAATGGAAGTCAATGGACGGTCCCCATAAGGATACCAAAACACACTTGTGTGTGTGTGTGTGTGAATGGGAGAATGACAAGTTATAGTGTGAAGCACTTTGGGAGTTGTCTGACTTGAAAAGTGCACTATACAAGTACACTCCATTTAACATTTTAATGATAATCAAATTGCTGAAGATGTTTTCATGGTCAAAGATTCTGATAATGTCGATACAACAATGGTAAGACTGTCATTTTTGGTGTAAATCACAATACGGGGGGAACTGAGATGATTGGAGGAGGTCTGTGCTCTACAAATGTTTTTCTAGTTTGCGTTGTAAAGAAATGATTGCTATCAGACAGTGCATTAGGTAATTTACATGTAGTATCTGGCTAGCTGAATTCAGCTAACATTAACATCATTAGCTAAACTTTAACCTGTTTTGAATTTGATAAAACATGGAGTTGTTGTATGTTAATTGGAGAGCTTTGAAAGGAATATAATATAGGTAAAATTCTGCTTTTTCTTCTTTTTGTTTTTTGTTTTAGGTAAATGAATCTTTGCATTTATCCCTTACCAAATTCAGTCCTTTACACCAGAGCTCCCGCCAGCCACTGGAATATTTTAAACTACCTTACCTGCTTCATTTTTCACTGCTGTCATCACACTCTAAACAGCTTCATCCCTCCGCCACCCCCGCACCACCCGTGTCAAGGCCCAGTCCATGAAACCCTGAAGGGATTGGTTGCTATTTATGAGGCTAAATCTTTATACCTGGCTCACATCTACAGCAACCCCCTGCCTCCATTTTAACTCAGAGTAAAAGTACCAAAAAAAAAAAAGATACGTGTTACAATTGCAGGGCATTTTGTTTTTTCACTCCAGGTGAAAACTTGATGTCCTGTTTGAGTGTTTGATTTCAATCTTACTGTGAGAAACTGTATTTAAACCATTATATGCCAGAGGCTGAGCTTTGTGTCACATTTCATCATTTTGTTTTCTAGAGACAAGTTCACATTTCAGTGTCAGATGACTCATTCAGTTGAAAATAATAATGAAGTCTTGAAATACATGTGAACCCTCATGTATATAAATATATATATACACACACACACACACAGACACACACACACACATATATATACAGTGGGGCAAAAAAGTATTTAGTCAGCCACCAATTGTGTAAGTTCTCCCACTTAAAAAGATCAGAGAGGCCTGTAATTTTCATCATAGGTATACCTCAACTATGAGAGACAAAATGAGGAAAAAAAATCCAGAAAATCACATTGTCTGATTTTTAAAGAATTTATTTGCAAATTATGGTGGAAAATAAGTATTTGGTCACCTACAAACAAGTAAGATTTCTGGCTTTCACAGACCTGTAACTTCTTCAAGAGGCTCCTCGGTCCTCCACTCGTTACCTGTATTAATGGCACCTGTGTGAACTCGTTATCAGTATAAAAGACACCTGTCCACAACCTCAAACAGTCACGCTCCAAACTCCACTATGGCCAAGACCAAAGAGCTGTCAAAGGACACCAGAAACAAAATTGTAGACCTTCACCAGGCTGGGAAGACTGAATCTGCAATAGGTAAGCAGCTTGGTGTGAAGAAATCAACTGTGGGAGCAATTATTAGAAAATGGAAGACATACAAGACCACTGATAATCTCCCTCGATCTGGGGCTCCACGCAAGATCTCACCCCGTGGGGTCAAAATGATCACAAGAACGGTGAGCAAAAATCCCAGAACCACACGGAGGGATCTAGTGAATGACCTGCAGAGAGCTGGGACCAAAGTAACAAAGGCTACCATCAGTAACACACTACGCCGCCAGGGACTCAAATCCTGCAGTGCCAGACGTGTCCCCCTGCTGAAGCCAGGACACGTCCAGGCCCGTCTGCGGTTTGCTAGAGAGCATTTGGATGATCCAGAAGAGGATTGGGAGAACATCATATGGTCAGATGAAACCAAAATAGAACTTTTTGGTAGAAACTCAACTTGTCGTGTTTGGAGGGGAAAGAATGCTGAGTTGGATCCAAAGAACACCATACCTACTGTAAAGCATGGGGGTGGAAACATCATGCTTTGGGGCTGTTTTTCTGCAAGGGGACCAGGACGACTGATCCGTGTAAAGGAAAGAATGAATGGGGCCATGTATCGTAAGATTTTGAGTGAAAACCTCCTTCCATCAGCAAGGGCATTGAAAATGAGACGTGGCTGTGTCTTTCAGCATGACAATGATCCCAAACACACCGCCCGGGCAACGAAGGAGTGTCTTCGTAAGAAGCATTTCAAGGTCCTGGAGTGGCCTAGCCAGTCTCCAGATCTCAACCCCATAGAAAATCTCTGGAGGGAGTTGAAAGTCCGTGTTGCCCAGCGTCAGCCCCAAAACATCACTGCTCTAGAGGAGATCTGCATGGAGGAATGGGCCAAAATACCAGCAACAGTGTGTGAAAACCTTGTGAAGACTTACAGAAAACGTTTGACCTCTGTCATTGCCAACAAAGGCTATATAACAAAGTATTGAGATTAACTTTTGTTATTGACCACATACTTATTTTCCACCATAATTTGCAAATAAATTCTTTAAAAATCAGACAATGTGATTTTCTGGATTTTTTTTCCTCATTTTGTCTCTCATAGTTGAGGTATACCTATGATGAAAATTACAGGCCTCTCTGATCTTTTTAAGTGGGAGAACTTACACAATTGGTGGCTGACTAAATACTTTTTTGCCCCACTGTATAAGAATATATACGTACTGTATATATATAAACCACAGGCTGTGTTTGCTGAAGAGTAGAACGTTGGTAGACGTGTATGTGACCATTAAAAATGTGTTTTTTGCAAATATTTACGTTGAGATATTTAAGTTACTGAGATGTATAAATGACTATGAGGTATAAATTGACATGATAGTAGTGGTGCACCAGTGCTAACCACTAACTTGACATGGAAATGAGTCTTTTTTTTGGTGCGGGTGCTTGCGTGGCCACAGACAGATTGCACCCTGGATAGTCACCCACACTGCCCATAGCTAAAACCTCCACTGCCCAGTATATTACTGGTAAACATGATGTGCATGTTTTTGGACTGTGGGAGGAAATTGGAAAACCCAGTAAACACTTAAACATCCGCATGGAGTACATGCAGAGTACTCACATAAACTTTGTATTATCAAGATTAGAAACAGAGACCTGTAAAATAACTGGGCTATCAGCCACATCATCGTGCATTTTAGATAAAACTAGTTAATCATTTTTTCTATTCAAAATGTAGCCTATATAGATTTCAGGTCCCTGAGAACATTTACCAAAGTCTTACATCATGATAAACATTGTTGAACTGCTATTATGATCAAATCTTCATTAGGAGAAACCATGCAATGCAGTTGCTTTAAAAACTCAAAAATCTTAAAAAGTATTAAAAATTGTGACAAATAAATCTCATGAATTATTTTTCTCCTCGTGACAAATAGAAATAAAGGTGTGCTTGCATGCTCAACCAACCAGATAACCTCGTGGTGATGAGCTTGTACATGTGACATGAATTTTGCAATAGCGATTCCTTCTTTGTGGCACAAAATAGTCAAAACAGCGACAAAGAAATGGGAAAATGTAAGTTTTCAGAGCCCTGGTTGGAGATTCTTGAGTTTTTTACATTCTGTAAAGTACTGCACATCAGCGAAGCCTCAATAAACGCTTTCAGGTCCCACATGTAGGTGCTACAAGCAGCAGCTATCCATCCAATTTCTCTGTTCCAGCAGCACCATCCCTTCCAGGTACAACAGCAGAGCTACGACCACAACCCCTCAAGTTTTTATTTGTGTTGTTGTTTTCCCCAAGTTTTTACTTGTGGATATTAGGTAGCTATAGTGTTGCTTGTTGTGAAGCAGACGTGGACTAGACAGCTGGAGTACCTGGCAACAGCCAGTGGGCCGATTCATGTTTAGGTTGGTCAGTGTTGTCATGATTCAACCGAAAAACAAGTACAAATCCTTTATATCAACCACGACAGCCCATTGGCTGATTTCCCCGAAGGACATTGATCAAATCCAGTGAAATCTCTTAGCCCTCTCTGTCCCGCCCCGCCTGTTTGACCAAGGTTTAAAATTGTAATATTTGAGCTGAGTGGAGAAAAGTGAATGGAAATGGCAGAAGTGCACACGTGTGTGAGAGAGTTGTCTTTGTTTTTTAAATTATGCTGTGAATAAACTTTGTGTCCAACTTATTTTATCTTGCCACAAAGTTCCAGTTTGCAGGTGTAACAGTTATTATCATGTAATATAAATGAACTTCTGCTTTGTTAAAAGGGTTGATATGTATCATTATTAGGTCACCAGATAAATAACACTAGTGAAATTAATATTTCCGCTCGTCTCTCTTTCTCTGTCACACCGTTGAAATGGGAGTGGTGGCAGGGTGTAGTGGTGTATATACAGTCTATTTCATTAAACACTAAAAAGACGTCCCTAGCAGAGTTTCTTTGATGTCCACTTTCACTTCATGATGAGACTGTTATTGTCTCTACAGAGATGAATAGTCAAATAGTAAATACATGTTTTTAACATGATTACTCTCTTCCTTATTGGATGCTGCGCTTTTATTTAAATTTTTTGAAACAATACAACAAGCAAATATGTCCTCTGGTACATTGTGTGATTAACCTATAAATAATAATGATGGGCTTCAATGGCCAAAAATGCCAGCGTCAATTTTTGGTCCCAGACAGTCCAGCCCTGTTGGAACTAATGTATTTCAATAAAACCCAGTTTACTTTCCCCAGATGCACAGATCATGTACCCAAGGATTGACTGAGGTTACCATATGATCTAGTAACTTAATAGGACGCTAAGCACTTGTTCAAAATGGAAGCATTCCCAGAGGAAACATGTAATGATCTCTGGTGTGTATATCGATAAATGAAAGTCAGCAAACCCTCTCTTAGTGTGTGTATTCATACGATGGGGCTTCAACCTGTATTGGATGACAAATTAGCTACACATAACCAGCCGAAAACTAACAGGAAATCAATGTCTTCAGTCACCTCTCTCTCATTCTCTCTCTCTCTCTCTCTCTCTCTCTCTCTCTCATCTTTCTGTTTTTCTTCTCATTACTTTTATCCTCCCTGTCTTCTGGGTCTGTCTCTGCAGTGTACTTTGCAGACAGCCTCTCTATTTTAAGGAAACTTTTGTCTCTCTGCTTCATATTTAAACGATCACAGGCAGGAAGACTCTCAGGATGAGTGGGACGGTAGTTGGAGAGGGAGGGGAGGCAGCTCATTGGCTTTTGGGACTCTGATTACTCCTAAATTGGATTTTTCCAGTGCGATGACAGCTAGAGGAATGCATCCCTTATTTACTCCCTCGCAGCAGGTCACTCAACCTTCATGCTTGATTACCTTAAAGAGCCGTGATGTCAATGGTCAGTGCAGAGGAAAACATTCATATGTAAGGTGTGTGTTGAAGTCTGTTTCCGGTGATGCGATTCCTCGAAAGAAGTCGGAACAGTCCGTGTGGACTTCCCCTGTGTTCGGATTAAACGTCACCTCCCAGTAACAAAGAGAGCATTTGTTGACAATTTTTCTGCATGTCTGCTAATGCAAAGTAGGCCAGTTGGTTTGTTGTAGACTGGGACACACATTAGTTACAGCTTAAGCTCATTGGGAGTTTTCCTTTTTTAAGAAAATGGAATAAAATATTGATAATTCTAATTTTTGACTTTTTCTGAATCTAACTGCCAATGAGTGTTAAAACAGATGGATTTTTGGTTCCAGTAAACCCAAAGTTTAGCTGTTGTCCATCCATCATATACTATATCAGGACATTGTTGAATAGATTCAGTTCAGTTTTTAAATTCTACTGAAAACTACTAATTTTTCAAGATATTATTTTAATGTTAAATAACTAGCAAAACATGTTCATTTAATACCAAAACCAAAAAAGTAGATTCCCATGATATGGCAGATTATGGATGCGTTTTCCATTTTATTGTGAAGTATCTGAAATGTTTTTTTTTTTTTCATTCCAAATCTGAAAAAGTAATGCTTCTTTGTCTATAAATGTAAAAAATGTAAATATTTGGTGCAAATTTAAATCTTTCTGCCTTCATCTCCATATAGTGGAGGTACATACAGTTCTATATTAGTTTATAAATGCAACACAAGCTTCGCATTTCAGTCCACAGTGTTTGGAACGCTGCATGAGACCATTTTTAAATCAACAAAACCCAAAACTACACAAAAACAAAAAAACATGCTGAATGATACTTAAAGGTCCTGTATCATAAAAAATCAACTTTCCAACTCTCCAAAAGCCACGAGCTTCTGTTAGCCTCTGTGCTACAGTTTACCCGCCTCATTAATCCAGCCTCAGACCTCAGACCTGTCCCGATCCATCTCTCTCTCTCTCTCTCTCTCTCTGTCCGCCTCGCTCTTGGCTGCTGGTCTCGCAGTCAGCGACTACTGTCGCTGACTCCAGAAACCCGCTCCTCGCCTAGGACCTGTCTCACTTCACCCGTCTGATCCCAGTCTTGGTGTCATCTCCCAGGTCGGCTCGCATCCAGTAGCGAGTGGACCATCCTTCCCTCCAGACGCTCCTCACTACCAAGCGTCGTCTGACAAATTAGCACCTCCATTTCGTTGTATTTCCAAAAATTTCTCATGGAAAATGTGCATTTGGCTGTGAGAGTTACATAAGTTTATTTATTGTTTCTAAACAGCCCAATCGCACTCACAGTTGGGAGGCGGGGTTTTAGGTAAACCGAGCGTTTTTACTTCCTGGTCACAGAATAACTTGAGAATATAAGTTATATTTCAGGACAAATGAAGTGAATATAACTCAAACAGTAAGGTTTTATCATATATGTGCCGATCCCAGATGCTGAAAACTGTAAAATAGCATGATACAGTCCCTTTAAAATAAGAATGTTTGTTTCAAGTAGGTTTGTCTCCAGCGGAGTCCAGACCAGGATGTGTTCACATGGTTGAATAATTAAAATTGGTTGTGAAAATGATGCCACTTAAATCAACAACTAGACTTTTTGTTTGAGATTTTCTAGGTGAATTCAATAGAAATTAAATTACCAAGGTGTATGAATTCAGATCGGACCTTTTCACACAGGTCAGGCCGCTCTAACGCTCCCTCTCAACTACACACCGTTTATTAGGATGTGGTTGGACCCTGAAAAACTTGGAGAACCTCCTCACAACACTGCTTTGCCCTTAGTATTCTTCAAATTGGTGTTTCCTGCCTCTTTCTGCTTCCCAGAAGGATCCTTTTACGTACACTAATGATCGCAGCACTCTCCGGACTGTATCAGGATGCAGCTATGCAGTAGAAGATCATGCAAGCATGATGCTAATGCTGGATTCGTAGCCTGGTCACGAAGCTGGTGTGACCAGTATTGCTTCAGATTTCTTGATAATCATGCAATGCTGGTACTCACGTTATGGACGCTCCACCACCGCGCTCCATTCACCACCTTGATACAGTCCCACCACAATGATAAACCTCCATGACCTTACTACAGAAAATTTGCACATGCTCAAAACCATCATAGACCTATTGAGTTTTATGATATGTAGTGGGAACACCTGAAGACCGAACCAATTCCACAAAGACCTGGCTGGCTTTTCACATTGTTGCATTAAGGGTTTAAAGCACTATTTGTTTTTGCCTTGACTCTGGAGCAGCATTCTTAGAACATCCCACACAAGTTTGATGGACCTTTCAAAAAGAATCTCACAGAGAAACAACCACAGGTCTGATGAAATGACCACTACAAGAACCATCTCTCTCTCTCTCTCTCTCTCTCTCAGTCTCATATCTGTCTCTCTCCCACAGTTACTCTCAGTTTTTTTCCTCTCTTGTGTTATTTTCTGTCTCACACTGTCCCTCGCAATTTCCAACACATGCATTCACACACACCTCCACTTTCAGAGAAACAAATCTATAAACAGATGGATTTTTTTGCACGTTTGGAGCCGACGAGGCGTTGGGTTGATGCATCAGGAGAATTTCTGTTGACAGGCCACTAATCCAGCGTGGCACCGGGCAGAATGGGCAGCAGGGGCTCGTGGTGGAGGAGGGAGAGTAAACTTTAGACCCACGCTCAGGCTGAATTGAGTTGTTTGTCACCACGGGTAGCAATTACTCAGACGGGCCTGGGCTTTGAGTAAACTCCCTGATCAGAAAGATAACCCTCTGCCAAGCCCAGGAGGAGGCCATGTTGATCTGCTCTGCGGCCTGTTCCACATGTTTCCACACACTTGGTCTGAGCTCCCACCTGTGGGCCCGTCCCTCATGTCTGTGTTTGTGCAGGCAGCAGCTAAAGCGCCAGCAGCTCTGGCTCAGCAGCTCAAATTAGCAAAGTAGCAGGTTAACCGAAATGTTCAGATAAGGTTTGGTGCCGAGTTACGTATGGAGAGCAATGGAAGCTGGAAAGGGGCGTACCTGCTGCTGTTTCACACAGGATGCAGTACAACAGCTGCAAAAAGAGGAAGTTGCACAGGCTTTCCCATCAGTGTAGAGGAATCCACAAGGGTGATTTCATAGAAAAACTAAAACTTCAGCAAAAAAACAAAAATAGAACTTGACTAAAATGACTGGTGCTGACAGGATGAACACTGTCACTGAGCAGAGCGTAGAGGCAGGTTGAACATTTACTACTAATTAGCATGTTCAAATTCTAATCATAATACGTTTCTACCTTCTATGAAAATGACCTGCTAAAGACTGAAAACATAAAGGTGGTGATTCCATCCTGTAGTTCTGCAAACATATTTCCCCCCGTCTTTGTTTAACTAAACACCGTCATCTCATCAAAATGTTGCAGCAAGCTTTCCTTTTTTTTTTCCTGTTCACACTACGACTGAGAGAAAGCAAATCTAAAGCAGCCGACTGTGAACTGCATGTACAGTAAGCTGCGTGGGAGAGCGTGCACTGTGATCTTAGCATCCACGCATCAGTGAAACTTGTGGGCACGAGGAGGACAGCTTTTGAAAATGTCAGTTCCTCTTTCTATTTTTATCCACCACTCCCCTCTCTCTCTCTCTCTCGCTCTCTCTCTCCTCCCATATGCTTTGTCACTCTTTTTATTTCATGTACACACCGCTCCTGCTGTATATTGAGAAAAGGCTAGTGAAATCTCATTGACACATGTTTCTTTTGTCTGAAAATAATTTCACTCACTAGGTCCAGGCTACGTTCATTAATAACCACTCAGATGACCTGAAGATGTTTACCTGTCATTGTCTTCATAGTGTAAATTAATAAGATAGTGAGTGTTTAGTGTGGGTGAAATTAAGATGTTAGTTGGAGAGAAACCTAAAGCGTGAGATATATTTGTGTCTTAGAGAAAACACACTGAACAAATATTACCTGTCTTTCTCCATCAATTAAAAATGAGGACATCAGATGTTTTTATCAGTTTATACAGTGTGTTGATCAAAAAGCTATTCAAATCCCTCTAAGCATTTCCCACACCAAACACAGCTTTACACAGCTGTGCCACCATCGCTCTTTCATATTGACCGAACACAGGCGGCCTGGCGCTTGTATACGTGCTTCGAATGGCGTGCTGTTGGATCACAGTGAAAGCAGCGTCAGTCTGAAGAGTAGTTGCAATATCGTAGCTTAAAAACAGAATGATAACATGTAAAAGTTTCCCTTACGGTTAAATTAGATAAGAGAAGATTTACTAGATTACTATAAAAGATAACTTTATTAATCCCTTGGGAGGATCCCTTCGGGAAATTAAATGATCCACACGGTAAAAATTCTCTCCCTTCGGATGCCTGATTCAGAACCAACTTCAGCATCGGGGCACTTTCAGCAGGAATAATCACAATAAATGTGCCTGATTAACCACAAAATGTAAAATGAATTATTGTGTGGAGGTTTATAAAATGTCATTTCCTTAAACTGCTATAATATTTTATGATGGAAATGTCCTGCAGCCGTGATGCTGAGAAGTCATGCTACTCTAATTCATCCACATTTAGTAAAAAAATACAGAAATGTGTAAAAGGTCTATGTAGCGAAGCTTCACTCACGCGACCTTGCTATGACAATCTTTAAAGATCAGCCAGATTGTCTTTACAAGATCTTGGTCATATCTTTTTGCTTGTGTTAAGATTGCAGTGGGCTCCACTTTACACGTGATAGGTGACAGCGGTGTATTCATCATGTAACAGACACATGAGGGTTTATCAATCGAGAATTTGAAACAGGACTGGCCACGCTGGTCTCATGTCTTCACTACAACCCCATCATGCTGCTTTTACCAGTTCAGGGCATGACACCATCGTGGGTGTATGAGGAAAGATTGTTGTGGGAACTTGCTGCTGAGGTACAGAGAGCAGTGAGACATCTGGAAGATGTGGATAATGGCAGGTACTCTCTGTTTTATGAGCAGGAGAGCAAGGCAGCATCACAAAGGCCTTCAGAGTGTTGCGATCACCATTTTAACACCTCTTTGCTGCCAGTTTAATGCTGAATTTCAATGATAAAAATAATGACTGATTTTGCTGCGTGATCTAAAATGTTATGTTGCATTATAGGACGTGGTTTCTGGAAGAGAGTAAAAACAAAGATGATCCAGATAAAGGTGCATTTATCTGAGTAATGAGTAAACTTGGTGGTTTGACAACCAGCAACTAAAACTCCATCACAGCCTCTTTTCACTTTCCTTTTTCTTAGCTGACAGTTCTTTTTATGTTGTATTTTGTTTTTTCCCAGATAAACACAGACAGGTGGAGTAAAGCCGAGCTTCAGAGGCTTAAAGACACTGGGTAGGTCCTTCTTTAAATGGATCTTGTTTCTGTCATAACACCGCAGTCATCAGGACAAAATGGGTCAGTTTACTGGAAGACCACATGTCTGAAATAATCCGCCCTGAAAACAGAGAGAACTCTCTCTGAATGTGCACATATTTTCCTCCTTTTACTGCCAGTGTCTGCAATTTATGGGGTGAAAGTCCAAAAATATATCATCTGTGTTGCCGTCTTGAAATGCACAAACCACTCATTTGGTCTGAATTACAGTCTGCGGCCACTTCGAGGAACAGTACCAAGCTTCTTGTAAAGCATTTTGTTTGCATTGCAGGTGTTGCTTCTCTCTGCATTATAACATATACGGGTGTGTCTAATGCACGTAAAACTGACCCGCCCCCTCCCCGCATGTGACTGTACCACAGGGAAGGCCTTGTTTCCATTTACAGTAAAAGAGAGTAGCTTTGCATATACAGTAAGTCTGTAATGCTCCGGCCCAGAGGGGAGCATATGTTTATTATAGCATAATGAAAACTATGTTTTACACCTTCACAACTGCTGCACTTCCTGATTCCAGTCTTAAAGATGACTGTTTCCTGTCTTGCTGCTTGTGCGAGCCATTCTTCTCCAGCTTATAACCAGCCTCTGTGCCAGCTGTCTGGTGCTTGGTCTGGCTTATCGTCCAGCAACTCTCCTGTCAATCACTGCCACAGTGGCGGTTCTGTTCCCAGGCCTTTGCCCTCCCCTCCCCCCCCCCCCCCCCCTCCCAAACACCTTCTCATCAGAAACCCCTCAGTCTGAGGAACAGAGCACAAAGAGATGACGGATGGGTGAAGATCCCTGACAGGGAAGTACAGTATGGAAGGTGTGTGCTGTAAAGGGCGACACAATGAGTGCATTCAGGGGGGCACAATGCTGCCTCGGCCTGCGCAGGCAGCACAGCACTCAGCCATCAGCTGCTCCCAGAGCCAGGGGTGATCACCGAGTACTGAACAAACACTCCTATTGACGGAAGCAAATAAACACAAAACAGAGGTGAAAAGAAAATAAAGAAAAAGAATAGGGGGCATGTGGATAAAGCAAAACCAAATGATTAAGCAGGAGAAAAAAAGGTCTGAATGAGAGCAGAAGAGGATCTTTTTTTCTCTGACTCATCCCATCTTCTGGCTGTGAGTCCCACCCGGACACCACGTGTTGCTGGGCTGCAAGGATTCATGTTCCCCTCTCCTCCTGCCTTCTGATCAGTCGCCCTGCCATCCATCCGCTCATTCTGAGTGCTGGCTCGTCGCTGTGTGCGCGTGTTTATTTTAGAACGTGTGACTCACACTTCCTGCGCTCAGTCTCTCTCTGTGCCAATGAAGTGAAATCTCTATGGAGCAGCAGGACCTCCGCTCATTCTCAATTCTCTCTCTCTCTTTCTGTTAGCCCCCACCATTTTGACTTTTTTTTCCGTTCTCTCGATCGAGTTGCACCGGTGCTGATAGGCCTGCCCTGGGCTCTGCGTAATGCGTCGGGCGGGGATGACTGAATGGATCCCACTTTGGAATTCGTTTGCAGATGCTGGTTTAAACTGGAAGACTTACATAAAACAGGCGTGTTGAAAAGGGTTTTGTCACAGTAGAGTTTTTCCCTCACATGCCACCACAATACAATAAATCTGCTGATGAAGGGGTGATGAGTTCATGGAAGTGCCTCCAGGTTGTGTGTTAAAAGGGGAAAACCCCATGTAAGACCTGTTTGTAATCTAGTCTAGATGTGCCACATCTGGGTGTGCCACAGCTGGGTTCGACTTAAAGCAACATCAGGGATCCTCCTTCAAATGTGTCTCCACAGCAGATGATGTTATATTATTCCAGTCATTTTGAAATGATCATCTCCATCCGATTCTACCTCCTCCCCTCTTATGTGCAGTGGAAACACTCATTCAGTGTCTTCTTCTCTCCCTCTTTCACCATCACTCTTTTTTTTGCCTCTCTCTCCCTCTCTGTCAACAGCACACCCACTCAAGCAGTCATATCCGCTCTCACTCTCTGGCTCTCCCTGCTTGTCTCGCAGTGCCTGTGAAGCGTCTCTGTGGGGGAAGACCAGTCTGCTCTGTCAGGTAATCTAAACTCTGCCTCGCTCTCCGCGCCCTGCTCGCTCGCTCTCTCCGTTTGTCTTCCTCCCTGTATTTTTAAAACACTGTGCAGCAGCTACCCTTTTTAAGGGGAGTTTAGTTGTTTAAGGATGCTCGTTTTTGAGGTTTTCTGCATTTCCACAGACATTTTAACATATTTTCAGTTTTAGGGATTTTTCACTTTTTTCTCATGTAAATGTCAACACTTTTTTTTTTGCTGGTTCGTAAGTAGAGCAGAAATTTTGCACACGTCTGTTGGAGTCAGTGAACTATTTCGATTTCATGATTCTAGCTGAAATATTTTTAGATCAAGGCTGAAATAAGTTAAATGATACTGCATGTCTTGTCTGATGTTTTTTTCTCTTTTCTTCCACTATTGAAAACTTGCAGAATGTCTCTTCTTTGCTTCAACTATAATTAAAGCGGGCAAACTAAAACCACAAAAAAATCTTGACCATGAATTAAAGCGATTTGGCCAAATTTTTTTGTTTTAAGTGCAGATTTTTTTTTATACCAAAGCTGCCTCGATATCACCGAAACTGTGTTTTAGAGCTTATAATCTTTTTAAATGTAAAATCAGTATATTTATAATATATCATTATCTTTTTTTGTTTTGCAAGTTACTGAACAGAGAAAACAAACTATTTCCTTATTAAAAAAAATATATGAAAGAGCATTTAAGACAAATAACAATTCTGAACCAGTTTGTCTCATTTTGAAATGTGCTCTGTAGACGATTCTGACGTCTTTTTGCTTCATCAGCATGTTTTAATCCTTCACTAATATCATCATATCGCCCGGCACTGATTTAAAGACTGATGTTGAGGAGTTAGTCCTTGCCAGTCTTAAAGTCTTCTGCACCCTTTCACCTCAGATGTGCAGCTAATCCGGTGCTTCCCGGTCAGTGAGCGAGGGTTCTGCAATGTTTGGTCAGACTTTGACAGCGGTGATCCCCCTCTGTGGGTGTGAGGATCAGCCTTTGAATAGTTCTGTTTCATCTGATGCTTCTGTTTCTGTGGGATTTGTTTTTACATTTGAGGAGTTGGTTATTTGGGTTCCAGCAGAGTGGTCGCAAATGGGCTTTCTGTTTGCTGTACAGTTTGGGAACCCTGCAGATCTGCTTGTACAGTATCAGACATTGATCCGTTTCAACACGCCTGTGGTTTGCTCTCACATCATCGTTCTGAGGGAGAATGGATGTCAGGGGTCACACCAGCCTGTCGACGCACACAGAAGCAGAGCGGTTCCCCACTTTACCTCCAGCTGCCGCTGAGAGTCTGTAGTCAGAGAGGATGCTGGGAGATAAATTTAGACCTCCAGCTCCCTCTCCATCTGCCGTTGCTCAGAGTAGGATGGTTTCCATGGGAACATGTACCAGGCTACCGCCAGGAAGAGAGGCTGGAGAAGAGATGTGTGTGTTTGGGTTTGTTAAGTTTTAAGAAAAAATTGTAAAAAACCTTTTAAAAGCCC
Organism: Pachypanchax playfairii; assembly: GCA_006937955.1. NCBI lineage: Eukaryota > Metazoa > Chordata > Actinopteri > Cyprinodontiformes > Aplocheilidae > Pachypanchax > Pachypanchax playfairii. The sequence goes on from SSNP01000109.1 coordinate 1,430,626, forward strand.
TGAGGAACGTTTACCTGGCCTTCGAACACAACGCCACGGTTTCTGGTGGCGGCGCTCTCCTTTGGACAAAAACTAATCTCAGCTGTAAAACTTCAGCAAAATTTGATGTGTGCTCACAGAGCTGGAGTTGGGTGTTTTATTGAAAGTCTGGACTCACCAACAGATCCAGCGAGTACGATGGAAGTTGACAGTGTGTGACGGCATGTGTGTGTGAAGGAGATGAAGTGTGATTTCCTCCGTGTGTCAGGGCTCCCTCGGGTCCTTTCGTCAGAGTCTGTTTCTGCTGACGAAGCCCTCCCTATGCTCTGCACACGCTTCTCACTCATTCTGTCTCCTCATCTCTGCAAATGAGTCATTAATAACATTTCACCTGAAATTAGTTTGGACAACAAAACACCAAATTCACTTTGATACCAAACTATGAATTAACAAAGATCTGCCTCAGGACTCAGACTAGAAGGTCTCACCTTTTTAACCCACAGCTAATGTTGAGCTAATGATGGTGTTACAGCTGTTTGGGTCTAGAGTTATGCACCATCTCATGTGATCTGTGAGCGCTCTGAGTTCTGAATGACTCTGCTAATATGACATGAAATTGTAGCTCAGTATCTGTAAAATTCCCTGAGTTCTAGCCATTTTTGTTTGCTGTTGTTGATTAGCTGTGACAGCCATCTTGTATGGGGTTGATTCCTGAAATTAATCAGCCATACTGCATCCGCTGAAGAGTTTTTGAGAGTTTCATTAAAATCCATCATGTGGTTCATAAGATGTTTTACCAACAGACAGAATCCAGCAGATAATAGCAGTCTGACTCAGATCAGATTAGATCTGTTGGGTCCGGCCGACTGACGGTTCAGAGTTGCTGTATGTTGTTTTGTTTTGATTTTTTCCCAGTTACTGTCTGTGTGCTTCAGGCTGTGCGTGCTTTGTCTTCATGTAATCTGACATTCCTTTCCTTCATCTTCCTGGCACAGCCATGACTGTGTGTGTTTCCTTGCTCAGACCTGGCAGTCTAGACTACAATGAATAATGTAAGCGGAGCACTTCCCAGCATTAAAAACCTTCTAATTGGCCTGTTTATAAGGCCCACATCGACAGCTGATCTGGAGACCATTAAACTCAAACTCTGATACATGAACAGACATTTGTTACAGACAGTGTGGAAGACGACAGGTTTTCTTTCTTCTCATATCCAGAGGCTCTTGTTTCCCACTCGTTTCCACATTTTGTTTTTTTTTTTAGCTGTAGTTAACGATCCCTTTTAGCTAGTTTCTGATAAACAAGCACTTTTGCAGGGTCCAAGGTGAAATCTAAACTGGACGGTGTTCTTTAATGCAAACCTTTTGTTTACTGCTTCAGCTTAGTATGCACATGGAAATTAAGTTTTAGGAGCCCAAAAATTATAAATTTAATAAACAGTTTCTATCCTTTTATTTTTGTAAAAACCTCCAAAATATAATCATGTCATAGCCTCTAACTTCTAACATAACCTATAACCATGACCCATCTTCACCATCTTCACCATCTTCTTCACCTTGTGTTTACTTTTCATACCCAGTGTGTTAGTTGTCTGCACATGCTCCACATTTTACTAACACATACAAGCTTGACTTGGCGTTTTCAGTGTTTCCATGTGGATGAAGACATTTCTAGAAACAAAAATGGGGTTACAGGGATATTTATAGGAACTATAAATAAAAAAGGTTGTTTTGGAAAAAACCTTGCTTTATTGTGAACGATATGTTATCCTGAAGAACAGCTTGTCTCTGGTTCGACAACCCAAGACTGAAAAAGGTACAGCAGTAAACACGATGGAATGGAGGAGGAGGGGAAAAAAGAAACATGGAGAAGTGAATTTTAATGGTTATTTTGGTTTGTTCTGCTGTGTAATGACTACGAGTTGCTACTGAAAATCTGCTGTAATGAAAGACTGGACTGCTTACAGAGAAAAACAAAAAAACACAGTGGGCAGATGATTGGCTCTCATCAGATGTGGGGAAATGTGGAGATGGAGCCAAGAAGCTGTCAGGTTGTTTCCAAACAGAAAGGTGATTCTCCTCCTTTTTATTCCAGCAGCTCTAATGAAGGCTGACTGTGCTCTGTGTGTGTTTGTGTGTTTGTGTGTATGTGTGCGTTTTGGGTTTTGCTCATTATAAAATGCAGTCATTACTGCATTGTCACCACTGCCACCATAAGCTCCACTCGACTGTTTGGTTTGATTGTATAGCCAGTGGATTTAGATGTTTCCCTTCTTTCCTGGTTCATCTTCCTTGTATTTTTACTCCTCCTTTACATCTGTGTCTGTTGTTTGACTGTGCATGTTAAGTTTACTCTGTATATCTTTACACTATTGCATCCATCTACAGCTGTCAAAGGGAACACACATGGAGTTCTCTTTACTGATCACTCATCTCCTGAGGGGTGAAAGGAGTTGATGGTGGTATCGATGTCATATCTAGTGAGTGATATTCTGGATGAGTCTGTGCTGAGACTGTCAGCAGTCAGGCATGGCTGCTAAGGGAAAATGTTATGATTGGCCCTGACTATTCCTCCGAATGTGCTTTTATTGGCTGCAGAACAAGAATCCCGTGTCTAGAGTTGAGACTGAGTGCAGACTTTGTAGTAAAGTGGGAGATATTACAGTACATGGAGCTAGATAAGGAAGGAGTTCACTGTAGCCTCATCTCTTAAGTCTTCATGATCAGCTATTCTTATCCCTATAATAAACACACCTTTCTCATGCTGTGTGAGTGGGACATATTATTGTAGATCCATTTTGATAAATGAATTCACAGGATCCTGACACAAGAGGTTTATTCTTGTCTTGGTCCCTCTTAATTTTTTGCAGTCTGGTGGTAGTATATGAGGAGTAAAGATGGCTTGAAAACAGATCAGATAGACATCAACAGTATTTTCAGTATGTTTTTCTCTGTTCCCTTACACCGGATTTCATCTGTGGAGGTTGCCTGTTTGAGCTGCTTTAACTCCAAACCAACCTGGTCATTGGTCAGATTTCCTTCTAGATTCAGGTTTATTCACATTTTAACTTTGGTTTGGATTTACATTTATGATTAAAATGTAGCGGCTTGGAGGCCTTTAGGTGTAAATACACATCCTACATTTCATGTTAACCATTTCACTGCTCAGAACACTATAACAGTAAAACGTCTTGACCCTTATAGATTTACAGAAGTCTTTTGGTCATCTGAAGCTCAGCAGCGCTGCCTACCATCTCTATAAGAGCTGAAGCCAGAACAAATGAGAATAATAATGTGCTGCTGATGCAATTACCCTAAAAATTTCCTCATTACAACTGTGATTCTTTTTCAGAAACTGAGCCTTATTTGACATAATATGATTTCTGTAGACAATTTTTAATATAACTCGTTAATGAGACACTAATGTTTTGACCTTAGGTTGCACAACTTTAAAATGTTTCTACAAGTACACTTTATTTCAGTTTATATTTATTCCACAAATGAATTACATAAGGTGCTGAAAAAAGAAAGAAAACATCTATTTTATAGGTGTTTGTCTTCAGCAGTCATTGGTCAAGAGGCGGTGTTACACCTGAACAGGTTGTCAGTCTATCACAGAGACGTAAAGAGAAGAAAAATGATTTGCACACACACTTAAGAGCCAATTAGGTTGATCCCGGCTCACCTCCCAGGACTCCATTAAAAACATAGGGTTTATCTCAATGGGTACAGCAAAGATCGAAAAATATTTTAATTTTATCTACGTCATTGCAGTTCAGAGTGAGAGAGTATAATTATCAAGTCCTTTTTAAGACATTTTAAAGTGTCAATTTGTAAAAGAAAATTATGTCTAGCTTAAGAAACAAACAATCTGTATACCATCCGTGTACCCTTCGATCATTGTCATATAGTTGCCTCTGCAAAGTCCATTAATTTCTGATAATGACACCTCATCGGACATTATTCCTTACTCATTTAGTTCCTTCTAGTAAAACTACTGTGGTTTATTATTCACGCTTTGTTTGGGGCACAGTAACCAAAGTTTGGGCATGCATCAACCACGTGAAACCAAACGCAAGGGCCCGCATGGTGCACACTTTTACAATATAATAATAGTAAAGTGAACAATATACACAATATACTGTATTATATAGTAAACAATATAATGGACATTATCTTAGCATCATTCCTGGCCATGTGTTTTCACAACACAATGATTATCTTATATCGTGCAATTTTGTGCTCATTAAATGTTTTTAGTTAAAAACATTTCAGTGTTTTATTTTGTATTTTGGACTTTTCAAATTTCATTTAGAAAATGGAAACACAATAAAACAGCAACACCTTTTACATGGGGTACATGCATTCCAAAACAAAGTGCATAAAGTCATCAGTTTTATTCAATCTTTCAGTCCTGGATGTCAGTGAAAAATAAAGACTGGAGGAAGTAACCTCCAGCAGAACTAGACTCATGATGGGCGACCATCTGCCATTTTACAGGGTGCCAATGACAAAAAGCTACAATTTGAGAAATATAATCTCTTGCTGCAATATTTTGAAGAAGCTGTAATTTGTTTTTTATTTTGGCGTGTGTGTGTGTGTGTGGGGGGTGGTTGGTCCGCCTATAGCAGTCTTGTCATTAAAGATCATTTGTTATAATGGGATATTGTTATCTAAAACAGAAAAAACCTTAAAATGTTTGGTCGGGATCTAAAAGAAAAGTTGATGGTTCTGACCAGTAGTTCACAAAACTTTTAGCTTCTGACACAAAATAACATTTGCAAAAACTTTTGACTTTGAAAATCACTGTGTGAACTGTAAAAAAACATTAGCATAATAAAACAATTTCACCTTGTATTGTACCGTGTATATCCATTTATAAATAGTGTTTTCTTTATTTTTTACATACAATAATAAAATTATTCTGTTAAAAATCATTTTTTTAGTTTTATTCCGTTTTTAGACCCCCCACACACACACCCCCACACCCCCCACTTACTGGTTTGTAACCCACAGTGGGATCCTTTATGTCTTCCCATTGATTAACACATGGATATTGGACATGATCAATATGTCTTTAATGAATGGATATGTGCCTAAGGCCTTTAAGGTTGCTGTTATTAAACCTTTACTTAAGAAACCTGATCTTGATCCAGGATCTCCAGGTAATTATCGACCCATATCCAATTTACCCTTCATCTCAAAAATTCTAGAAAAGATAGTTGCAAACCAGTTATGTGATCATCTACACAGCAATAATCTTTTTGAAGAGTTCCAGTCAGGATTTAGAGCTCATCATAGCACTGAAACAGCACTGGTGAAAGTTTCTAATGATATTCTCATGGCCTCAGACAGTGGACTTGTGTCTGTACTTGTCCTGTTAGATCTCAGTGCTGCGTTTGATACTATAGATCATAAGATCCTATTGAAGAGGCTTGAATATGATATTGGGATTCAGGGAACTGCATTAAACTGGTTTGAATCATAGTTAACTGAAAGATTCCAGTTTGTTCATGTAAATAATGAAGCTTCTTCATATACCAGAGTCAGTCATGGAGTTCCTCAGGGTTCAGTGCTTGGACCAATCCTCTTTACTATATATATGTTACCGCTTGGTAACATTATTAGACAACATGGTATAAAATTCCATTTTTATGCTGATGATACTCAGTTATATCTATCAATGAAGCCTGATGAGACCAACCAGCTGCAGAGATTACAAGCTTGTCTTAATGATGTAAAACGTTGGATGACGCTTAATTTTTTGCTTTTAAATTCAGACAAGACAGAGGTTGTGACTTTTGGACCTGAGAATCTTAGGAACAAGTTGTGTAGTCAGTCATCAACGTTGGATGGCATTAATTTGGCCTCCAACAAGAAGGTAAAGAACCTGGGTGTTATCTTTGACCAGGACATGTCCTTTAGTTCTCCTATAAAGCATGTTACCAGGACGGCCTACTTCCACCTGCGTAATGTTGCTAAAATTAGGAGCATTTTGAATCAAAGGGATGCAGAAACTTTAGTTCACGCATTTATTACTTCTAGACTTGATTACTGTAATTCATTAATATCAGGGTGTTCTAATAGTGCTGTTAAAGGCCTCCAGCTGATCCAAAATACTGCTGCCAGAGTTCTGATGAGAGTTAGAAGGAGAGACCATATTTCTCCTGTTTTAGCATCACTTCATTGGCTCCCTGTAAGGTCTAGAATAAAGTTTAAGGTTTTACTTTTAATGTATAAGGCCTTGAAAGACCAAGCTCCAGCTTATCTTAAAGATCTTATTGTTCCATATGCTCCTAACAGAGCACTTCGCTCTCAGACTGCAGGTCTGCTTGTAGTTCCTAGAATTTCTAAAAGTAGAATGGGAGGAAGAGCTTTTAGTTATCAGGCTCCTCTCCTGTGGAACCAGCTTCCACTTTTTATCCGTGAGGCAGACACCTTGTGTAGTTTTAAGAATAGACTTAAAACTTTCCTTTTTACACAATCCTATAATCAGGGTTAGCTTAGGTTCTCCTGAGCTTTCCCTTTAGTTATGCTGCTATAGGTTTAGACTGCCGAAGGACATACTGACCACATTATTTCAGTCTGCTGTCTTTCTTTACTCTGGCTGCCTCTGAGGAGGGTGTATCTCACATAAACAAGGAATGAAATATTCCCACTAGAGCCATCAAATTGTTATTGCTTTGATTGTTACTGCTGCCATTAACTGTTTCTCTGTTTATCTTTCTATAGACATGACGACTGGCCAAAATACATCTGTGTTTGTCTGTGTCTCTTTCCTGTCAGCTCAGACCCCAGTCGGCTAAGGCAGAAGGCCGCCCATCCTGAGCCGGGTTCTGCTAGAGGTTTCTTCCTGTTAAAAGGGAGTCGTTCCTTTCCACTGTCGCCAATTGTGCTTGCTCAGGATGGGGGATTGTGCTGAAATAACAATTCAGCCCAATCGGCTGGTTCCTTAGATAGAAAATGTTTTATTATTAATTGGTTGATTTTTCTGTGAAGTGCCTTGAAATGACTTTGTCATGAACTGGCGCTTTATAAATAAATAAACTTGAACTTAAACTTAAACTTGACCCTCCACTTTTGTAACTTCTGTTTAAGATCAAGCCGTTCTTGTTTTTTAGCTCAGAGAGCTTGTCGAGACAGAAACTGCCAGGTTGAATCTTGTTCTATGAGGATTTTTAAAGCTGGTGTATGAGATGTGAAACATCAGTGATAACAGTGGGAAGAAGGCAATTTCCCAAACATTTTTTAAATTTAAGACAGTTTGATGAAGTCATCAGTGTCGAGTTACAGAAACATGCAGGTCAACCCTTCTTTCTAGATCTCTCTATACAAAGTGAAATTCCTTTAAATTAGTGTAATGTCCTACTTCTTGTTGCCAGTGTAACAGCCTTTATGCATACAAGGGTTGACAGTTGTGTGCCTATAAGGAAGAAAGGAGAGGAACTCCATAACAACAGTGATTTTCAAGTAAATTTTAAAAAGCTATAAACAAAGTGGAGTCATGTTGTTGTAGCTGTATTGGCACATGGGGAACGTTTGTTTTTTTCTGTTTGCTGAGTATTTTCTAATTAGTTCTGAAGTAGTTGGCACTGAAGATGAAAATGATTTAACTTTATGAGATATTTTACACCAGGTTCTCTGTGAATAAATCTTTTTTTAATCTAATAGATGCACAGAATGACTCATTTATTTTTTGTAACTCTGTGTTTTACTGTTTTTGTTTTCTTTTAGATCCGTCCAAAAGCTGAACAGCTACCACTCTGCACCGCCAATAATGGAGATGTGCAGAAGAACTTGGGAGGACTGTTAAAATGGCTGAGGCTCAACAGAAGCTTAGCTGCTTTCCACAGAAAGAACATTCATGTTTACCTGCATCTCTGCAGCTCCAGGGCACCTTTTAATGATGCCTCATTTTGCTCTCTTGAATAACTCTTGCCCCACACTGAAAAAGGTCCTCTGTTTTGATTTACAGTTCAGTCTGTCAATGTTCCCCAGCCCTTGACCTCTCTGTTGTCATGCGGTTGGACCAATGAGGCTCAGGGAGCCTTTTGTTGCGTGTCTGTGAGGTCTCCTCCTCACTCTATGGAGGCTGAGCCCAGCCGTCCGGCTAATGGGGAGCGCTCTGGAAGGCAAGAGTCACAGCACCTAACAGCTGAATCTTCATTAGGATCTTGTCCACCTCAGCAGCCCCAGCAGCCTCCCAATCCTCGTCCTGTACACAGGGCTTTGGGTCGCCTACAGAATCGCCAACCCAAGCGTACTGACTTGCTTCGGTTACAGCAACAGCAAGCAGCAGCATGGCAGCATTCACACACCCCAGGTCCTTCAGGAGGCAGTTTTTTTTCTATGACTTCCTCCACAGTGTCATCCCACCCTTCTACTTCCTCCACCCAGGGTGATCATGGCCATGGGGTGCCATCTCACTCCAGTCAGGAGGGTTCAGAAGGTCTCAGTTCATCTAGAAAGGGAGAGAAGAAACCACAAAAACCAGGGAAATATGTATGCTCTTACTGTGGCCGTCCATGTGCCAAGCCAAGTGTTCTTGAGAAACACATACGCTCTCATACAGGAGAAAGACCCTATCCTTGTGGTCCCTGCGGCTTTTCTTTCAAGACCAAGAGCAACCTTTACAAGCACCGAAAGTCCCATGCCCATCGCATAAAAGTAGGTCTAGCTTCCAGTCGTGATGAGCCAAGTTTGAGTGGACCAGAAGGTAGTAGTGTTGGAGAAGATCCTGAAGAGCACACAGAGGGAGAAAGCACTGAGTCTGAAGAAGAAACAGGGCAGCGTAGAAAATCCTCCTCTAAGGAGATGTATAGACAGCGGAAGAAAGGAGGTAAGGAGCGACTGGGAGGCTCAGAGGAGAGTCAGAAGACTGAGGACTCTCAGGCTGTCAAGCAAAGACTGGCACTGAGGCTTAGTGAGAGAAAACGTGGCCCTTTGGCTTCTCCAGGAGACCAATCCTCCTCTCTCTCCACCTCATCTTCTTCCCTTGGCCCTGGTAGTAAAGGGAGCACAGAGTCTGGCTATTTCTCTGGGTCAGGCAGTACTGACCTGTCCCAGGTTAGTCCACCCAGTTCAAGTGCCAAAACCTATGCAGAAATCATTTTAGGAAAGTATGGAAGGCTGGGGGGGCAGCAGCGCAATCCCCACCAGCAGCAGCTTCATCCTTCACATTCCTCATCCTCAGGAAGTGAGGAGAAGAGCATTCCCTTTGCTGTGCCCAAAACACAAGTTATAGAGCACATTACCAAGCTCATCACTATCAATGAAGCAGTTGTGGACACAAGTGAGATTGACAGTGTCAAACCTCGACGCTCGTCTCTGTCCAGAAAGAGCAGTACGGAGTCACCCAAATTTATTGCCCCTAAAGATCCCAATGCTTTTGATTCAAAAATAGAAACTGGAGGCCCTAGTGGTTTGAGACATCTCCAGAGTCCTGAGACAGATCCAACAGCTACACATGAACTGTCAGCAATGCCTCTCCATAGAAGTCATTCATTGCCATCATCCACCAGCCAAGAAGAGCCCTTCTCCTCAGTCACCATGTCTCCAAGAGGTTACTGCCTTAGTCAGTCATTTGATGAGCAGCAAGCAGCTGTAGCAGAGATGAGGGGTGCCCAACGAATGCTCAGACGCCAGCCTGCCATAGAGGTTCCTCTGGGAGCCGAGTTAATTTTGGAGGGGGCCAGCCCCTTATCCTTATCCTCTACAGCAAGAGTCACTGAACCAGCCAAGCTGCAGCTGCAGCAGCATACGACTCTAAATGTGTTTGAATGTGGCGTTTGTGGAGTCTGTTTCAAACACAGTGAAGACTATGAGGCTCACAGAAGCATCTGCTCAGAACAAGAACAAGAGAGCGGTGACGCAAGTAAGACAAGCAGAGATGATCGACCCCTCTTGATGCACTCTAAGTTCCGGGTACTTGCCATGGCTGTGAGGAAGAGGAGGAAGGAGGAGAGTCTGGAGGAAGATCCTCCTAGCCCTGGAACTGTACCAATGTCAAGCAGCTCCGCAGGCCTCATTTCTGTCCAAAGCAGACCGGAGCACAGCCAAGCTTTCTCAGGTTTGTTTATGTGTCCTAGTAAGCAAAACTTTTCTTTTCATCAAGACATTATCTCAACAAATAAATAACCTGAATAACCAAATCAGGCTGAGAAATAAAAAGTATTGTGTACATCTACATTATATACAAGACATTGAATTATTTTTTTAAAGTAACTAGCAAAAAGGGAGTTAAACTTAAAAAAAAAACATACTATAAACATCAGTTAAACTCTTGAACAACCAAATGTGCTTATTAAATGAAAATCCATAGCGACTAAATGTTTTCTGGTGTTTGTTTCTAGGCGTTACTTTACAGACTGAGCCAAACAAACAGCTGCAACAAGACAGGAAGGGTGTTTCAGTCATCCAACACACTAGTTCTTTCGAGAAACAGGAGAGTGTATCAATGGAAAGCAAGGAAGCAGACCTCAGAGAGAATCAACAAACACAACAACCTGAGCCAAAACCATCCCCCTCCACTTTGCGCCTCATCCGCCAGCCAAACATCCAAGTGCCGGAGATCCTTGTTACTGAGGAGTTTGATACTGACATGCCATCAGCATCGCCTCCAGTGAGAGCATCCTCATCTAAGGTACGTGAGTCTTTTCACCTGTTTAGTGTAATTCACAAGTTTTAATCAGACTTTTTACCAGGTGAGCTTTTGGTGTCCTTTCTTTGTATTCAAGAGTCAGTTTCAAGCTATATCTCTGTTTATAGGAGCAAGAGAAAGTTGAAGAGTTCCAGTGGCCTCAGCGTAGCCAGACTTTGGCCCAACTACCTGCAGAGAAGCTGCCACCAAAGAAGAAACGACTCCGCTTAGCTGAAGCTTCTCAGTCATCTGGGGAGTCGAGCTTTGAGTCTCTGTCTCTGCCTCGCAGCCCCAGTCAAGAAAGCAACCTCTCAAACCTTTCAACTTCTCTTGAGGACCCAGTTCGATCAGAACCAGGCACATGGGCCTCAGGCAGCCAAAGCTCCCAAATGTTGATGGTGCCATCTGCTTCTCACCAACACCACCAAAGCCACAAGGAGATGAGGCGTTCAGCCTCAGAACAGACCCCAGCTAGCCCACAGCAAACAGAACAGATCTCAGAGACAAGAAGTAAGTCATTTGACTATGGATCCTTGTCGTCTCAGAAGTCCATGGCAGTTCCTTCCTCCTGGAAGGAAAGAAGGAAGTTTCTTCTTATAAAGCAGGCCACTTTAGGTGAACAAGAGCTGGAAACTGGGGGGACCATTAGTCAGTTGTCTAGAACTGAAAGTCCAAAGCCAGGCCCCTCCCATTCTAGCCATCCTTCTCTCTACTCTCCTGAAATAAGCTCCCAGCTTTACCCTGAGGCCCCAGGAAAGGCACTGCAGCTACTACAGCAACAAATTGTCACACCCTCTCAGGATGTTCTCCCACTGACACCTTTCCCAAGAGAATCACTATCACAGCTGCTCCCTGTCACATCAACCATATCTGAAGAACTTTCCACCCAAATCATCCATAGAGCCTTCTTACAATCTCACACAGGATCTCCACCTATACACATACACCCAGCTCGGATTTGCATTCCAGAACAGTTGAGAATACCATTGCATCAACTCCCACCTCTCGTTCCTCTTCCAATCTCCAGGAATAGAAGCCAAACTCTGTACTTTCCTGTTCAGTCAAGAATAACCACACAAGTTCCTTGCCAATCTACTGCAGAAACAAGACCATCTGTTTCTTCTATGTCCTCTGCCCTTACACAACAATCCCTTGTATCCATTGCATACCACCAACAACAGCCGGTCATTGCCACATGCCTGGCACAGCTTACACCAGTAGTGTCCCTTGTAGTGCCAGTGCGACTCCAGACTCATAGGCCTACCTTTGCCAGTGCCATGTATACCACCCTATCCCAGATTCTGACTTCCCCTCACTCACAAGAACCAACCTCTTGCACAACTATGATCATCATGAGCCAAATGGAACATGACAAGATGCAAGAAACCTATCTGAAGGTTCCTTCTACAGAGATCAAGAACCTTCTTCCTCTATCCCTGCCAAAAGAGCTATCCTCAGGTTCTGAGGAGGGATGTGGTCCACTGGGGCAAGGAGGTAGCAAGCGCATGCTTTCTCCTGCTGCCAGTCTGGAGCTCAGTACTGAGGCTCAGCGTCATCAGAAAAGGGTCAAAGAGGAAGAGGAAGGGGGTCAATACAAGAGAAGAGAGGAGAAGGATGCAGAACCAAAGATAAACCAAGATGAAGCAGAAAGTAAAGCCACAGGCAAAACACTAGAAGAAGGTATGAAGAAGCAACCAGATAGGGTAGAGGTTGCAACTGTAAAATTAGAAACCAAACAGGACCAAAGCAAAAATACCAGAGAAGAAAAGGAGGGAGATAAAACATCAGCATTGAAGACAAATCGAAAAAAGGGAGTAGTACTATCTGCAGATGAGGGGGTTGAGCGACAGAGCACATCTTCATTCTCCAGCCTCCACACTTCCACCTCGGTCAACTGGTGCTACCTGAAGTACGTCAAACCCAATCCATCTTCCCAGAGAGACCCACGTACCTCAGTTTATTCCACCTGGAGCATCAGTGCTCACAATCCCAATTTACCAGGAGTCAGCACCAAGGTGGCCCTGTCTCTGCTGTGTTCTAAACAGAAGTACAGCTCCGAGACATACACCATGGCCGCTGCCTTGGCTCCAACCAGAGTAAAACAGACCTCTGCAAGCAGTGGGACACCACATATATCAGAGGTAAACATACAAACATTCATTTACGCATATGTATTATATTCAAATCTATATTAAAAAGATTCTTGAGAGTACAGTAGTCCCTTGGCATGTTGCACTTTAACTTCTGTGGCTTCATTAAAATGTAAATTTTATATGCAAACATACTGTATGTAAATATATATCACAGACAATGGGTTTTTAAATTTTTGGTACATGCTTCCTCAGATGGTTTGCCAAATTAATTTCACACACAGGACACTGTTGGTGGATGGCTGAGAAGCATGTGTCACGGGCTCTGTCAGCTTATTGACCCACATGCTGGACTCAGACTCAGACACCAATCTCAGGTGAAAAGTGAACAGGTTTATTTACAATGTGGACAGGTGAATATATACACTCACCGGCCACTTTATTAGGTATACCTGTCCAACTGCTCGTTAACACTTAATTTCTAATCAGCCAATCACATGGCGGCAACTCAGTGCATTTAGGCATGTACACATGGTCAAGACAATCTCCTGCAGTTCAAACTGAGCATCAGTATGGGGAAGAAAGGTGATTTGAGTGACTTTGAACGTGGCATGGTTGTTGGTGCCAGAATGGCTGGTCTGAGTATTTCAGAAACTGCTGATCTACTGGGATTTTCACGCACAACCATCTCTAGGGTTTACAGAGAATGGTCCGAAAAAGAAAAAATATCCAGTGAGCCGCAGTTCTGTGGGCGGAAATGCCTTGTTGATGTCAGAGGTCAGAGGAGAATGGCCAGACTGGTTCGAGCTGATAGAAAGGCAACAGTGACTCAAATAACCACTCGTTACAACCAAGGTAGGCAGAAGAGCATCTCTGAACGCACAGTACGTCGAACTTTGAGGCAGATGGGCTACAGCAGCAGAAGACCACGCCGGGTGCCACTCCTTTCAGCTAAGAACAGGAAACTGAGGCTACAATTTGCACAAGCTCATCGAAATTGGACAATAGAAGATTGGAAAAACGTTGCCTGGTCTGATGAGTCTCGATTTCTGCTGCGACATTCGGATGGTAGGGTCAGAATTTGGTGTCAACAACATGAAAGCATGGATCCATCCTGCCTTGTATCAACGGTTTAGGCTGGTGGTGGTGGTGTAATGGTGTGGGGAATATTTTCTTGGCACTCTTTGGGCCCCTTGGTACCAATTGAGCATCGTTACAACGCCACAGCCTACCTGAGTATTGTTGCTGACCATGTCCATCCCTTTATGACCACAATGTACCCAACTTCTGATGGCTACTTTCAGCAGGATAATGCGCCATGTCATAAAGCTGGAATCATCTCGGACTGGTTTCTTGAACATGACAATGAGTTCACTGTACTCAAATGGCCTCCACAGTCACCAGATCTCAATCCAATAGAGCATCTTTGGGATGTGGTGGAACGGGAGATTCGCATCATGGATGTGCAGCCGACAAATCTGCGCCAACTGTGTGATGCCATCATGTCAATATGGACCAAACTCTCTGATGAATGCTTCCAGCACCTTGTTGAATCTATGCCACGAAGAATTGAGGCAGTTCTGAAGGCAAAAGGGGGTCCAACCCGTTACTAGCATGGTGTACCTAATAAAGTGGACGGTGAGTGTATATACAGTGATAAATGTGCTCGGTGATCTGGTGCGTCAGGTGGTTCTCGGGACTGTAAGGGGAGAGGAGAGTTAGTGCTTGAGCCGGTAGGTCTGCGCAGGAGATATTGCAGGGAAGGGAGATGAAATGATAACTCACAGGAGTTTGCAGATAACTCTCGGGAGCAGGACAGGTCCAGTGCGGTGCTGTGCAGGGAGGTGGTGAGTCCAGGTCGGGTGAGACCACTGGAGGTAGGTAGACACGGTTCAGGGAGATCAGACGCTGGACACAGAAGGATCCTCGGAAACACAAGGAGCAGGGTGAAAAAACACTCTCAGAAATGATCACAGGTATCTCGGAAATCACTAGGAAAGAATTCACTAGGATGGCACAAAGGCGCTACCATGTAGGTTAACAACCAGACGCTGAATGAACGTCTGCTTCATGCTTAAATAGCACCCTGCTCCTCATCAGCTCTGATCTCCGCCTGGTGTAATCAATCTACCTCGCGCTCCAGCGTAGCTCTTCTCTGCAAGCAGATGACTCACCCGACACAGAAAACACACAGCACACAGAACACTGAACCTGACACCATGTAGTTATGTATCCTGGATGCTAATTGACCTTTCGCTGGCACCCGCCCCCATTGTCCAATCACACAACCATTACTATGTGAGCAGGTCCGACAAACATTATTAACTCCAAGCAAGATGGTGAAGGGTGCGCCCACATCTACTACTAACTAGATGTCAGGGCAAGTTTGGTGCTGCTTGGAGCTCCCAAGGGGTGGCGCGGTCCACCAGCGAATGAGTGTGAGCCGGCTCGGGATTGCCTCTGGCTCTCGGTGAATGGCAGGTCTGAGCTTCGGAGGTGCTGGCAGCTGGCAGTGCTCATTGGCTGCGAGGGTGGCTGGCTCTGTGCGGATGGATGCCACTTGGCAGAGCTGGTTATGTGTGGTTATGTATGCTGGGTAATGATTAGCGCAGCAAAGGAAAGCAGCATTAGTTTCTGCTTAGCGTTAACCAGCATCTCGTCTCGCTCATTCAGAATCAATGTGTTTCAGTGTGTGAAGTGTGTTTATAAGATATGTGGTTTGTACTTCCGGGATTTTCACCTTTTGCTGGGTGTTCTGGATTTCTGGAATGCAACTGGCTTCACAGATAAAGTTACACAGATAGGACACTCCCATTGTAAGCAATGGTAACCGGCCCGGTGCTATGCATTTGGGTTAATATTGTGTCACTTGCAGCTGCTGGTACTGCAACTGGATGAATGAATGAATGGATGGATGGACGGACCGACCCACTGACAGATATTGTTATGTTGATGTGGAAAGTATTACGAGTGTTTTGCATTTTAATTTTACAACCAGAGCATTTCTACATGTTTATGGGTCTAAATAAATATATTTTAGCTAAATTCTGCAGACCCGATTTTGTGAATGGTGCTGTGAAGCTTTGTAAACTGGTGTTCATGCAGTCTGCTATATGATTAGAACCTTGGAACTGTTCCTTGTCAAATATCTAAGTAGCTAGTTAATATTTCCAAGTAGTTTTATGGTTTTTACCTTTACATTTTTCCTTTCATTCAGCACAGCTTTTTCAGGACTGGGTGACTTAATTACAATTACAATTGAAATTGTGTTCTCTGGAACAGTGACATATTGCTGTAGTCTACACTGTGTAGATTATTAATCTAAATATCATACAAGTTCTGCATTGTAAAGAATATTTAGCAACTATTGACAAGTCAGTCATGAACAATTCTGTATTATACTGGATGTACAGTCAGTTTTGAACACAAACAAATTAGTTACAAGTAATAAACATACCTGGATGATCCATATTTAGCAAGATTATCCTCAAAAACAAACATACAGTTTATGAGCAGATGATCTCATAAGACACAATATTAACTACAATGCATTGCATGACTCTAATAAGAGAATGTCCTATCTGTGTAAATAAATCTGTGCCAGCTAGAAGGATAGCTGCGTTTTTGCATGTGTATCTTGTGTCTGTGGTGGAGATACAGCGTGAGACCACTCTTTACAGTAAAACTCTTGATATTTTATTTACAGTTGTTATAAATTTGTCTTGAGTGTAGGTACATGCCACCTCACCCAGCACCCTCGCTGGAGTAAAGGATGAGGAGAAGCCCGAAAAGGAGGAAAACAAAGACACTGCAGAAGAAGAAGGTCCTTCAACCTCCAAACAAGACGAGCCTTCTCGGGTTCGCATCTTTGAAGGAGGGTAAGAGCTGCAAAACTGAGACTGCTTCACTTTGTTTATTCAGTATTTTTGAATTATGACCACGCCTCATTACACAAGTTCTTCTGCATGATGACAGCTAAACAACATCTATGGAGAGCTGAACAAGAGTGCACTGAGAGTTAGAGTAGCAGATGGAAGGCTGTAGGGCCCAGAGGGACTTCATTTGTACCTGTAGCCAAGCTTCTTTTTTTTCCTAACTGGTGGCATGAATGTCTCCGCTTAAGATGTGTTCATTTGGAGAGATGGCAATCTGGCAGTGTTGGAGTCCGTATTAGTGTGAGGAAAGCAGGGTTGTACAGTGTGCCTGGTATTTATGTTTATTGAAGCCAAAAAAAAATGTTTGTATCTCAAATACAACTAAAAATAAACCTTAAAATCCAGTTTTGGATTTGTAAATCTTTCTAGTTTTGGACATGTACATGGTACGTGTTTTTGGATGAATTATTTCAGTAATTATCAACATTTATTCTTCATGTTGTTTAATTCTGTTTTAGAATCTATGAATAAATGTTTTCATTCAAGTTACTTGTTCTTTAAAAACAAATCCATAACCATAACTAGAAAAGCAGTCAGAGAGCGCAGACCTCCGCCAAGTGGACATATTGTAGAAAGTACTATGTCCGTTTCCCTTAAAAAAATTCCTGGATCCAGGCGGTAATCCGGATTACCCTCAAAATCTAACTGATTGTTCCTTGTGACATTTCTGACATTTCCTGAAAATTTCATCAAAATTCATCCATTAGTTTTTGAGTTATCCAACTAACAGACAGACAGACTCATCTTTGACGGAGGTAGAAGTCATAATAAAAAGGCTATTTCACAATATATGTATATATGTGTGTAAAAAATGTCAGGATCTCCTTTCAGGCTAAGAAAGATTTTTTTCCCTGTGATGCTAAAATAAGGATTCATCAACTTTACCTGAATCATAATAAAATCCTTTATTCCTCAATTTCTTTATATACTGTACAGCAGTAAGCTACATTATAACTATGGGTGTACTGAGGCAAGAATTTATTTCTCGATGATACTCTACTTAGTCAAAGTATTTTTAGCATCAACATCCTGAATCATTAAAACACACTGGTAAAGATTATTAATCACCTCTTTAGCTCCTCATAAAATGTAGAAATGAATTCCTCCATGTTTAACACAGGTAACAATAGCCCAAAAACAGACCCCTGATCAAAACACACACACAAAAACAGACCCCTGATGCACCAACCTCAAGCCTAATTTTTATTTATTTATTTTATTCTTAAATATTTTAGTTTTCTTACACTCTTAATTCAGTAATTATTAGCGAGTAATCATAATGCGTTTCAATATAACCCATTGGAGCACAAAGAAAGGGAGGAGTCAGAGACAAGAGGGCAAGAATTAGCCAATCAAATTACCCCCCCAGTCTCACACACACACACACACACACACACACACACAAGTGTGTTTTGTTATCCTTATGGGGACCGTCCATTGACTTCCATTGATTTTAGTAACTAGATTTATACCTAACCCAAACCCTTTTACTAACCTTAACCATGTCATGGTTCTATACCAGGTGGGGTTGTTTGCGAGCTCCAAGTTTGACCCAACTCCAAACACAGCGAGGAAACAATCTTTGCAGTTTAACAGTGTTTAATAATGTACAGTGCTCCAATATACACACAAAAGTAAAACTGTACACATGGAGTGAACTCAGGACGGAACTGGTGCGGGACAGGAACGGTCCTGGGTTGTGAGAGAGAGAGAGGTTAGTGACAGGCTGTGATACCAGCTGCGGTGTGCGGGGATCGTGCTCGTTAAACTCACGGGAACGTGTTTGTCGTCCGGTTGTGAGGAGGGATCCAGAGACACTGCCGCGGGGGTGGTGATCCAGGCTGTCGGTAATAATGATCAGGAGATCCGGGTCCGGGTGCTGTTCGTGCAGACGTGACTGCAGCAGGGGTGACAGCAGCGCGCTGACCGGGAAGGTGTGGATCCAGAGGAAGCCAGAGACAGACAGGGAGCCAGAGGGAGAGAGCTGGTCGCGTAATACCGCAACGGAGCTCTTGTGAAATCCAGGTGAAGCCAATCCTCACGGTAGGCGGGTAGATTACCACGCTGAGGCACTGTAGTCGGGAAAGGAGCTCCAGGACAGCGAGCTAAGCACAAGGAGAAAGAAGGCAGGTTAGACACTGCTAGTAAAACGCTCCGATAAACAATCACTGGCCACTCTGTTACCACTAAAAGTAGTGGAACAAACTCGCGTCTGTCTCTTGTTCCTCCTCCGCTTAAGTACCCAGCTCTCCTGAGCTGGGTAATGATCCACACCTGTCTTCACTGATCATCTGCTGCCACGCCCTGCAAAACAATTAGCACATACACCACCCACCAGCAGCAGAGATCCTGACAAACCATTACTGATCTATAACTAACCCCAAGACTAACTAAAACTCTATTCACACCATACCTATAAACCTAACCCCTAACCCTAAAAAGGAGAGTCCCCCTCATGGGGACCAGGCTTCGGTCCCCACAAGAACCCTCGGACCCCAGAAAGATAGTAAAAGTCAGGAAACTGGTCCTCAGGAGGTCAGAAATACAACCCCCCCCCCCCCCCACACACACACACACACACATACACACAGAGCAGAGTGGCTCCTGCTTTACTTTCATCTCTCCCTTCTTACTTCCTGGATGTCACCACTGCTCACTGCTGAGGAAAAAGCAGCATTTCATGTTCCCGTTTCTTTTTTCCAGGAACACAAACAAATTTTGGTTTTCTTTTGTAAAAGAAAAAAAAAAGAAAGGGTACCGAAAAAAACACTGATTACAAGCAAATCAGTCCATGGTGGAGTAATATTAGAAACAGCCATGAAAAATAAAAATTCTTGAGTGGTGGAAAGATAAAAAATGTCCATACAATGATAAATATCAGATTAATAATCATCTTTCTGTATGTATTTGAAATAATATCTTTATCTAAACATACAAATTCTATTTTATATATATATATATATATATATATATATATATATATATATATATATATATATATATATATATATATATATATATATAAATTTATTATTATAAATCAGAATATTTGCATTTCTTATTTATACAACTAGCCTACTAATAATATGATGCTCATAATATTTGACTTTAATTGTTAATTGTTTATCGCAAACAAAATATTATATTCATTAATTATTATGCTAAATATTACTACATGAATTAATATCTGTAATAAATTACCCATTTTTGATATTGAACTCTTGATAATCTAAATGTATAGAATTATTTTAACTGAGTAAATAGATATTTTAAGTTGTTTTTTTTGGCTTGAGTTTGATGTGGCATGTCATGGCTTGTATTGAATTTTTTAATGTTTGCAACAGATTAAGAGTGAACCAGTTTTTGGTTTAACACCAGATAAGATATTAATCACCACTCTTTTTATTTGTGTTCTCACACTGAGGAAGTACATTTCCCTCCATTAGGACCTCACAGTTTCCTGCTTCCTCTTCCTTTCTGTCTACATTGTACCATCCTTCACTCTCTCCTCATGCTGCCTGTTTCTCTTTGGCACCTCGCCAGGTTTGACTTGCACTAGCTGCACGTTATTTTTCAGATTTTTTCTCTCAAGCCTTTCCAGCCCTTGATGTCCTTCTGTAGTTTGTCCATGCTTACAGAAACGCAGAGCTAAGCACAGCAGAATGTTTTGTTTCTGACTCTGTTGGGACTCAGCGTACCCTTCGCTTTTCAGTCGAGACTTTTAGCTCCTGACTGTGCAGTTTGTTAAAATCTGGAGAATTTTTGTTTTATATATAATAATCTCGCAGCCATGTCTCTGTTGCAGTGCAGTCTCAGATTCTGTACAGTTTTACAGTTTCCCTCACTGAAAGAGGAGCACAGCTTAGTTTAACAGCACTGAATGACTCAACACCCTTTGAAACAATAATTTAGATCTTTTGAGTATGTTTCAGTGGAGACATTATGAATAGTTAATATATTACCCATTGTCGATAGTTCTGTAAGCAACCTCAGTTTGGTGAAATAGAGATTAGTTCAATTCTAAAACGACTCTATCATAAAATGTTATAATTAGTCATGTGAACGCTATTTTACATGTCTTTACATTGTTAAAAGTGTTGTCATTATAAAACAATTCCAAATTTATTTTTAGTGGAAATGAGCAATCTAGCTTTCTGTAGCATTTCTGTGTGGCGTGTAACACCTCTGGCAGGAGTTCTTCTGCTAGAATAAATGTGTAATTGGAAACTGACGACTGTGTGTTAAATTAGTAATCTTATGATGTTAACGATCCACTATGCAACTCCACAGTGTCTAGCTGTTAGTTCATTAACTTAGTCTTAGCTAATCTCTGTTTCTAAAATCAGATGTTGTTTAAAGAGCCATCTACAATAGGGAGGAGTTTAATTATTCATACTCTTTCCATAGAAACCCAATTCACAATAACTGAGCTATTTCTTTAATAAAAGCAGCTCAGAAGCTAATTACTGGAGCATCTTGTGGTAACAAAACCCACTAAAAAGAATGCTGCTCATTTTTCTCAGGGAACAAAACTGACAGTACAACTTGATTCTGCAACCTTCCCGCGCATTATACGACCATATAGATTGATTTTGAAAGCTCCTCCTGTCGGAGCCTTTTCCGGGCTTCACAGCGACTTACTAATGACAACGCATGCGCGCACCTTCCCAGAGGAACTGACAAATACGCATGTGCGAAGTTTCACTCTGTTCAGCCGAACAAAACAAAAATTCTGCAGCAATATGTCTCATTTTAATACAACGGTTAGCTTTAAAATGTTAAGTTACATGTGGACACACTGTAAAGCCGGATATTTAACGTTAAAAAGCAGATCGGTTAAGTTTAGAGCTTGCAGATAGGGGTCGCATATACGGATTATAGTGTCATTTTCAAAATTGACCAATACGGTCGTATTTCACGTGATGTCAGGCTGGATTCTGTGACAGATATCAAGGATTTTATTGGTCAAAATCAGTTTTTTGAGATGTACCTATAACATGGTACATTGTGGTCAAAAATACAAAGACATTTATTTTTAGTTATTTTCTTGGCAACAGATTTTAGTAGGCATTGTAAGACTTCTAACATCCCTCCAACTTCTACTCATTACATTTTTACAAATGTTTGTAAAAAATACAAATTACACACAACTTTTCTATAGTTTACACATTACACATTATGTCAGATAAAATAAAAATCTGTCCTCTACATGGGCCCCAAGGCTTGTAAAAATGTTTGCTCCGCCACTGCACGCTGCTAATTTAAAACTCAGAATATAAAGTGCAACATCTGCCTTGTTTTTGTCTTTATTTTCCTGAGATGTAGCTGGATATTTTCAGCTGCATCAGGAAAAAAAAAAAGCCATTTAAACAGAAGCCAGTTCCTGAATGAATACAGCACAATCTCACTTATTGAGACTTATTTTTCAGTTGTGTAACAGTTTGTTATGATTTTCTTGATTTCATACAACAGGGAGTATTGTACAGGCGGTTTCCACGCTGTAATTAAACACAGTCTGTACAAAGTGAACGTTTACAGCCAGGAATGGATTGGACATAGACCGAGGAGGACAGAAGGAGTATTTTTTAGAGAACAACTCACTCAGATCTGTGGCTTACTATTTCCGCAAATAGCTTCTTGGTAAACATCAAGATTGTGCATAAACAGGTTTCCTGATTTATATACTTATATATACACATACATATAGCATCTATGGCATCTATTTTAGGTTGTTGGCTGTAGCCAGGCTTCCCTTCCCTCTTTAACTGCTGCTGTTGTTGGCAGAGCCTCTCGATTGCAGCAGAATAGCTGCTATTCTTTGTGCTCTTGGGCTGTAATGGAAGGCAGGGCCAAGATGCCCAGTACTGCTTAGCTTCTGGTGGGGTTCCCCAACCCACCTCCATAAAGAAAGGCTTCTTTCTGGGATTCTGATATGTGTTTGTTTTCATTTTAATTTGAACAATGGGTTAAATTTCATCGTAGGTTCACTTGAATGAGCAGATGGGTCCGCAAAGCCTCTTTCAGTAAATTGTTTGTTTGTTTTAGTTTCTAACAGCTGTTTCTGTCAGCCGACTGAAAACGAAACAGATGAACATTAAAGCATGTCGGAGGAGCTTTACAAAAAACCACAAAGTCTGTATTAGAGCCATTCTTATGAGAAGGGTCATAAAAGTAGCTGTGAATTAACCCTTTTATTTTCAGACGTTTCAGGTTTGGAAGCTTTTGTAGCTTTAAAATTGGTTTAATATATTACATTTACAGAATGGTGCAAAAGTTTAAGGTATCTTAATTACGTCTCAGTTTGCTCACAATTTTGTCTCCAACCATCCCAAAGTTGTCTGAACACCTGTGGAGCTAAAATATTCAACAGAAACCTCAGAAAAACCGTTTTTAATGGAAGGGCCTCTTTAAGCCCAGTGAGATACTGCCTTAAACCCTGATGTAAAACAAATCTTAATTTAGGTTTTTGTGGTAACTAAATTTCTTTATTTTGTTGTTTTTACCTCAGCTTCAAGTCAAATGAGGAGTACGTCTATGTGAGAGGTCGCGGCCGGGGAAAGTACATATGTGGGGAGTGTGGCATTCGTTGCAAGAAGCCTAGCATGCTGAAAAAGCACATCAGGACGCACACCGACGTGCGTCCATACATCTGTAAACACTGCAACTTTGCCTTCAAAACCAAAGGTAAACAAAGACTTCCAAGTTGACTAAAATATGAGTTTTAGATCTATTGTTAAAAATATAAAAATGTAAAAGTTGAAATTTTTCACTGACTTTTTTTTTTTTTTTTGTTGAAGGAAACCTTACAAAACACATGAAATCAAAGGCCCATGGGAAGAAATGCCAGGCGATGGGACTATCTGAGTCATCACTGGACGAGCCGGAGAGCGAGGAAACAGGTACATCAGAGTGCAGGAATGCATCTCACACGTTTTCCTTCCGCCCCATAGAGCCATTGGTACACAGCTGTGTGTGAAGCTCAGCATGTGGAGAATAGAAGCTGCTCGACACTGACAGCTTATGCAACAACATGTTCTATTCTCCGTCCTGTGATGTTGCATAAGAACTGTGAAAAAGTAGAAGATAAATAAATGAAGAACACAGAGGAAGCCGTGGTCTCCTGATGTAGTGGCAGGATACGTTCCCAGGAATGTGTCACTGGAGTGTAACAACGTGTGAATGAACGCTTCCATCTGCCCCATGAAAAAGCCTCAGACTAGCTTCTCACCTTCGTCTGCTACATTCATCTCTCTCTGCTGCGTTCTCGCTAATCTCAGCCAAGGCAACATTTTTACCATTCACAAGACTGCAGAGAAAGTTTGTGAATAGAAGAAAAAATGCCATTCAATTAAATTCCACTCTTTTCAGACTCTGTCTATTTATAACATGGTTTGATGGTGGGCAGGTGAAGAGTGCTTTCATCACGCTGTATTTTTCAGAACTTTGCTCTGTGAAGGTTTTTTGGTTTGTCAGGGTTACTGCCATGATGATGATGAAAGGGATTTAAAAAAAAATCTTTTTGTGCTTTTTTTTTTTGTATCTTCACCCAAAGCAGGAAGTGATGAACGTGCTTTTGGCTCAGAGGAACAGGAGGAGCATCAGTTCTCCGACGTGGAGGAGTCCGATGATGATGATGATGACGACGATGAGGAAGAGGAAGATGAGGAGTCTGTGTCCCATGAAGACCCGCCCTCCTCCTGTTCATCAGACACCCATCCGTCAACAGGGGGCCGATCAAGTGGCAGCAAGCGCTCCCAGCAGGGAACTCCCGATCCAGAACCCAGTCCGAGTCCCGGTCAGGAACCGGCCCTGCGCGGAGTCTGGCAGAGCAGGCGAGCGGCCTCGCCGGGGAGGAGGAGAGCGCTGTTCTCCCGGAGGGGCTGGAAGGCCTCCCCAAGAGCCTTCTCCCCAAGCAGTGAGAGCTGCTCCCCCAGCCGCAGCCTCTC
This sequence comes from Pachypanchax playfairii, assembly GCA_006937955.1. Classification (NCBI taxonomy): domain Eukaryota; kingdom Metazoa; phylum Chordata; class Actinopteri; order Cyprinodontiformes; family Aplocheilidae; genus Pachypanchax; species Pachypanchax playfairii. The sequence continues at coordinate 1,455,214 of SSNP01000109.1, forward strand.
CCCCCGCCTGGAGCTGTCCTCACCCATCCACAGCCTGTCCCCCAGGACAGAGCTGTCCTCACCCAGCCAGCACGTCTCACCCTCCCCTGAGAGAAGACCGTCTCCCATAAGACCCCTGTCTCCTCTTCGTCCTATTTCACCCAGCTGCTACCGAGCATCTCGGGCTCAGACCCCTCCATCACCGCTGGGGGCGCAACATCGAACCCCTGGATACCTGCCTTGGGAGAGTCCGGGCACTAAAGGAGGTCACGTCAAACCGGTCAGTTCTTTCATTAATATATTTCACAAACATCTGTACTCCAACACAAACATCTGAATACATTATTTTGTCTGCACTGTCTTGTTGGGATGATGTCAGCATGCAGCACTTTGTGTGCTGGTAGAACGAGTTCCAGAGAAGTAAAAATAATCTTCTTGCTCCCTCTGCAGGAGAAATGTGGTACAGATGAAGAAGCACCATCATTCTCAGAAACCAGTTTGTTTCCTCCTGCTTTTCGTCTTTCCACTTGTGAGGCTTATCCCGGCCTCCAGACGACGGACAACATCTTCAGCCATCTCCCCATGCACTCCCAACAAGCCAAGGCCCCCTGTCTGATGATACCAATCGGTGGGATCCAAATGGTACAGGCCAGACCGAGCTCCCACCCGACCACACCCTCATCTCCAACATCTCCCCCACTGGAGGGGCCATTACAGGCCCGCTTTGAACCCTACTGGGGCGGGACCCCCAGGACTCAAGGGCTTAGGACCCCTGGAGACATCTGGTCAGAGCACCAGGCAGCAGGAACCAGCCAGTCACTGCGACATGGTCTTAGCACAGCACTTACACTTTCCAGAGTAGAGACTGAAACCACAGACTCAAAGCAATATGGCAGCTCGCATAGCTCCGCCCATACCCACAGATCTGCTACCGAGACCACCCAACACGGTGCCAGAGACAGTCCAACGAGAGCGCCCAGCCTAGCAGCCGCCGTAGCCTCGTGTGCCATAGGACAGCCAGCAGAGCGAGAGGAGCTTCCATCCGGTAATTGTCCGGCGGAGGAAGAAGCTGAAAGAGACGCAGCCAGAACCGAACAGAACACTTAACAGTGTTAACATGATGCGTCCTGCATCCCAGTTTGGTTTACTGGCTGCTAGAATAGTCTTGTTTTATTTTGCTTTGTTTTTATACAGATTTCAATACTATTGTTAACTTAAATGTTTGTTCTTTGGCAACATTCAGGTTTGTAATAAAAATGCACTTTTTCTGTTTGGAAATATTGTTTCTGTAAACATATAAACATGTACGTATATCCTGTATCGAAACAGATACTGAGAACTGAAATGTTTCTTTAAAAAATACAATTACATACATATATATGTATGTGTGGGTCAATGTATACATACATACCTACATATATGTGTATATATATAGGTAAATTCATTTGTAAATGACCAAAATGTTACATAACGATATGATTCCGTTTTTGATTGTTTAGTTTTACTTAAATTCTAATTTGTCGTGCCTTTTTCTGTCCAGATTTGTGTTTTTAAATATGGAGTACAGATACATAAAGAGAAGGCTGTGAATTATTATTTTGTATGTTTTTTTATGTTGTCACGGAGGGTCAATATTTGGTGTTTGGATTTTTCTGTTCTAAATGCCATTGCTTTATTTCCAGGGTGACTATGTGGCATCGTGTAGAAACGGAAGGAGCAGCAGAAGCGTGTGAAAGGAAATGCACTGAAATTGTATTTTTATTACTAAAGACCTTACATGTCTGTCCAGGGGCGGACGTTCCATATTTATTTTAATGTGATGATTATTAATTCAAGGGTTTATTTTGTTTGTTTGTTTTGTTTTGGGTTTTGTTATTTGGGAGAGAAAAAATATATTGGTTTTTGTTTGTCTTTTTTTTTTTTTAACTTGATCAAGTGATGAAGATGAGACATTGAGGTTTGGCTGGTACCAGAGGAACAAGTGCCCTGCGTATTTCACACGGTAAAATTTCTAGTCATTGAAGAAATTAAAAATAAAATGCACCTGACTTTTTTGAGTTTGTGTTTTATTTTTTTCACATGCTGCTTGTTAAACAAGTAAAGAGGATGGAAGTATTGAATTTATTATTAAAAAAAGACAAAAAAATTATCCTAAATCCAGGGACTTGCTGAGAAAACTGGTTTCTAAGAAAACTATCAAGACAACCTTTTTAGTGTAATTTTTCACCATACTTTGTTCAATTCTTTCCTCTTTTTCTTGATGAAGCTTGTTTTTAAACACAGATGTTCTACTGGGAGGTGGTTAATACAGCTATCTCACAGCCAAAAAGGTCAAAGGTTCAAATCCTGGCTTGTCCAGATCCTTCTGTGTGAAGTTTGCACGTTCTCCATGTATGAGTGGGTGATTCAGAAATGACCTTATGAGTTTGTGTTTGACTCTGTGTGACCCTGTGATGGAGTGATGACCTGCAGGATAAACCAGATAATATTAAGTTCAGGAAATGACAGTGGTTTAAATGAAACACTTTTTTTTTTTTTAAAGATCCATCTTTACTTTCATTTATAGAGTATTTGCATCAGATCATAATGAAAGTACCCACCCTGTTTTTACACCCACTTGATCCTGTTCGGAGTCTCCAGCAGCTTTTAAAGGAGAGGCGGGGTTTCACCCTGAACAGGTCCAACACAGAGCTTAGAGACAAACAACCAAACACACTCAGGGGCCAATTAAGGGTCACTGTTTAATCTAACATGCAGGTTTTTGGTGTGTGGGAGGAAACGTCATAGCTTCTCACACAAGTTGACACATGCTGCTCAAAAATTTAGTCTCTGTTTGGGTTTTTCAAAAATTCCTTTTGGAGCTTCTAGAGTTGGAGGAAGAAGAGCGGTGTGACTATTCTTCTGACCACAAAACAATCTTGAATCTATTAATCCTACAAACGTATTTCTAAATCTAAAGTAAAGCATACAGATGTGTGGTGTGCTTTTATTATCACATTTACAAAATTAAACATCTTATTACAATTTCGAAACATTTGTGTTTACGTGTTTACATATAATTGTTTTTTTGTATGCCATGTCTCTATGTGGAGATCAGCAGCTGAATGTTTTTATGAGTCCATCAAGCCTTTTCCAAAGCTCTGTTTGGACCTTTTTCTATTCATCTCATAAAATTGCTTTTTGGCGCAGTAACAGATTATTGGAAAATTGGATGATTGAAACAGTTCATTCCATTCGTTCCAGCTGGTAATCTTTTGTGAGGGTTGACCAGGTGGAGCCTGTTAAAGGTGCAGCACATCATTTTCATAATTACCACATAACACTTTAACCTCTTGTAGCTGTATAAGAATAAAACACCTCATTCAAACCTGCAGTAATCATGGTCAATATAAACCTTAGAGACTTTCTCTTAGTAAACTTGAACAGCTTTGACTTTAGCACTTCTGTTTAGTAAATAGAAAAGTGAAGCTGACCTTAAACCCTTGATACACGAACAGTGGAGCCGTTCTACGAGCTTGCTGCCTCCACTGTAGATCCAATTATGATGAATAGGTGATACTTTCGAAAGAATTTCCCCTTATCAAATCAGAGTCAACACTGAGTTAAACAACGTGTTATAAAAGCCAGGAAGTGCTGATGGCTATGTGGGTCAGATGTCTGTAGATCATTAAAAACACTCCAATTATTTTATTACAAAGACTCGTCCTAAGGGTTTGTTTGAGCTTAGAATGATCTCTACACCTCGCATGTTTGATGCTCCTGTACATCACAAAATACAAAGAAGTACAAGATTAAAATTACCAGTCGGATTCACATTAAAATCCCATGTGTTTGTTTTATTTTGGTTTTACGAAGGGGTCCTCAACAAATAAAATAAAATAAACAGCACAATGAAACCAGGGTCAATATAAAGCTTATACAAGCATATTATACAACTTTATTGGCCTGGAAGAGGCCAAAAGACAATACGATGATAGTTGAATCAGACCTTCCTCAATAAATTTTCCCATAGAAGATTAGAGATATTTAAAAATCCTACGAGTACTTATATCAGATTAGATAACAAAAAAAGTTATAAACCGGCGGTTCCCAAACAAAATAACATAGATCGAAATGAGAAAAGCTAAGGTACATAACTTTAACTTAAACAAGAGGATCTTGATAAGAGTTCTGGGATGTTACACATATGGCACAATTTAATAACTGGAAACACTAGAAAAACTGAATGAAGTACTGCTTCTAATCTAAGACCTTGTTTTGGTTCATTACAGCTGGAGTTTTAATCAGTCCACAGCATGAACATCATACAGATAAAAATTTTCAAAAGTCATAGACAAGAGTCATATGTAAGGTGTTTCCACATATGAAGGTTGATATTTGACTATCTGACACTGCTGACCTGTCACTGCAGGTCATGTGGGACTGACACGAACAGGATCCTTAACACCTGTGGGCAGGTATTACTCTGCTTTAATCAGATAAAACAAAGTCAGTTACGCTGCTATTAGGAGGGTCACAACATACAGACACACAGTTCTCACTCAGATAACTTCAAAAATTCAATCCGGCCAAATGAAAAACTAATAATCCAAAGTCTTGTATTTTAAAAAGACTTAAATATTTGGGGTTGAGACTAAATATTTTACCTTAGTATTACTGGTTTTATTTGGGAAAAAATATTTTTTTGTATGCATTTGATAAGTAAATTTACAAAATATATACATTTGATACATTTGCTTTGGATTGTGAAATTAAGTTCCTTAATGTTTTTAATTAGCAATATTTTATTAAAAAATTTACAAATTTAAGTGAATATTAATAATTTATTGAAAATTAATAATTTGAAAGAATGAGAAAAGGGCTGAAACGCATGTAAATATTTTAAAAACTCAATGCTTAAAAAAATGAACTAATATACATCTTATCATTATATATTGTATTAAATTTCACATTGATGTATGTGTTGAACCATACTGTATTTGTGCAGGTTAACTAGGCATTTTGTTTTGTTTACAGCATTTAAGTAAATTTTCATTCCAACCACAGACAGATGCATGACGTCACCATCTACTTTCAAAGTTAAAGCCCCGTAACTAGTAACTAGTTATGACTAAAAGTGTACAAAAAAATATTTTAAACATGAAACAGCAAAGTGAAAATCCCAAGAAGTCAAAAACCTGGTTTAAATGGTGGAGGCGGGACTTCAAACTGCAGCCAGCCACTAGGGGGAGCATGTTCTGTTTCAGCTGCAGCTTCCTTGTTATGTTCCTGTGTCAGTGATTCCAGTGTCATTGTATCATTTCTGTATTTAGCTGCAACACAGAAGACAAAATGTTATTTTTTAAGGTGATAAAGGTTCTCAGTCATCCAGAGTATGGTCATTTCAACAGGTTCTAAAAAGGTTACTGGACTTTTTTCTTATCCAAGAAGCTTTTTCAATACAAACTAAAAGTGTAAGCTGTAGTGCAGAAGCTGATCCCAGATCACTTCCATCTCTTTGCTCCTGAAAGTAGTTAGAGTTAAGAAAACAACACCTATGAGTCACTGCAGAGGGACCTGACAAGTAGCTACAAGAACAAACTCATGGAGTAGCTACCAGAAGCTGGGGTAATTAACTGTACTTTCTATTACAGAGTGAACCCAGAGGAAGCTATGTACTTCCAACATCAGGGAACTCAGTCAGACCTCCACCAGCAACATCAACTCTGTGACCTACAACACCGAAAAGCACCTTGTCACCATCTGAACCTCGCTGGTTAGTAAATCAACTTGTCTCATACAAAACACTGAGTTTTTCCAGAAAGGTACAAAACTTCAAAGTGCATCCAGATGAAATAACAGTTTCTATTGATGGCACTTCATTTTTCACACACTTACCTACTCCAGCAGTGGAGTCTATCAAGAAACCTTTACAGCAACATGGATCCTCGAGGACAGAAACAACTGCCCTTCCACCACCTGTTTTGTAAAGATGAGAAGTTTTACAGACAGAAATATGCCATGAGGTTCTCCAGTTTCACCAGCTGTTGGCAACATCTACATGGTGGAAGTAGAGAGCAGAGCACTCGGCTCGAACAGCACAGAGCCATTTGTTACTGGTCACAATTCAGAAACATAAAGTTGTAACTCAGTGATCAAGAACATCAAGTTCAGGAGAGAAGATGCAGTGAACAACAAGCTGCTCTTTTTGGATTGTGCAGCACAAACTGTTATTAGTCTGTTATTAGTCTTGACTGACGTTTACAGAAAACCCACACTGACCACCACCCACTGGAGCTCAAACTGCTTATCATCAAAACTTTAAACCAACAGGCTGAACATGTTCCCATTAAGACAAAAAGAAAAGGAACAGAAACACATCAAGAACCTTCTCCAGACCCACAGGTACACAAACTGGGTCTTCATTAAATCAACCAAAATAAATCTGTTATAACTGGAATAATTGGAAGAACACGATCCTACATGAGACAGGAGTGTAAAAAACACAATATCAAACCTAACACCCTCAAACAAAACTGGACTAAACACCTAAACAGAAGCTGAATGGCATCATTATTTATGCCGCTCAGTGCAGTGAGGCGGGTTCAGAGCTTTATTTAGGAGAAACCAAACAACCGCTACACAAAGGAAGCTTTAGGTTTCAACCTTCCACAACTTACAATGCAGCTCTGAATGCAGACAGTTTCATAACTCTTCACATCTTCAGACATGTGACTGAATCATCTCACAGTTCAACAAAAGAACTAACAACCCAGCTGTTTTATTAAATAAGTTAATGAATGGCATTAAAATGAATCAATTTAAATAGCAAAGCTACACAGTTCCACCCACATGCTGCTTACCTGCCTGGACTCAGTTAAACACACATACATTATGTAAGTACTGCTGCTTTACTGCACGAGGCCCGGTTGTACAGACAGACTTTGCCATTCACAGAACAATGTATCACTGTAGCATCTTCCCTCTGATCTTGTCCCACGTGTGCCTCTATCATGATCCTCCCACTTAATGTTTTTCTTAACATATCAGTAAAACTTATCGTCTTTTCTCACTCTTTCCTCATAGCCGGACGATTCTCATTCAAATGCAAACCGCAGTCCCAAACGTCATTCAGCTCGTGACATTTACTTCCACTGGGGCTGCAGATATTCCTGGAATGTGTCACAGGTTCGAGCACCCTGAGGGTCGTACTCCGTTTCTCCATGACAGGCATGGGGGGGAGCTTCTGTTGTGACATCACAGAGGAGGAGAGGCATAAAGCTCAGACACCTCCAGCAGAATAATCACAACAACAGCAGCAGCAGCACATTCAGGTGTCCACACAGCTGCAGTTCTATCCATCCAGAGGGAAACATGTCTGCTCCCAGCAACCTTCTTCTTCTTCTCATCACAATCTGGGCTTCATTTCAGGATGGTGGGTATTTTTTTAAATACATCTTTAAATTAAACAACATGGATTTTTTTTCATTTTATTTTTATATTACCAAGAAATGATCTTTAACATTAATAACTAAGTGTGTTTAAGCTGTGTTCTTCTCAGTGTCACTGTGCAGAAGTTTGGATGTTACTGAACATGACTGGTTTTGAAAACAGTAAAATAAGAAGTTTTTTTTACATGCAGTTGTTTGATTATTTTTCCTTTGAAAATGTTGACATAATTTTTTAATCTGAACCCAGCAGTGTGTAGGTTTTCAGACATCTTTTATTTGAAATCTGATCAGAGAACGAGTTCAGAAGTTATTATCAACTTAAATGTATTGGTTCTAAGTAAACATTTAGGACAAATTGTTTTAAGAATTTAAAAAATTTATCTGTAAAGAAATGTAATAAAATAGTTGACTTTAGGATTCTCGGAATCAAAATCTAATGCCTGGATTTGTTTTGGAGCTGCAGTCTAACAGAGTACCTTTTTTCTTTGAACACTGCAGGTTTGGGTCATCCAGTTGTGAAACAGCTGGAACCAAAAGGCATCAACGGCGTCCCAGCTCACCCAGTTCGAACACGGCGCTGTGCCTGCAGCAACCCGTTGGACTCTGAGTGTCACTACTTCTGTCACATGGACATCATCTGGATCAATACACCCAGGTGAGTGGGAGAAGATGCTGCTCTGAGAAAGTCTTCCATTTAAAAAAAACTAAAGAAATCAACAACATTAACAGTGTAAAAGGAACACTTGGATGAATAACCCTCCTGTCATCATATCTGCATCATTAAACAAGAGCAAAGTCTGCAGAATGTCTAAGTTGTGAGCTGGTTTTTCTCCCTGCAGTAAAACAACACTTTATGGTCTGGGAAGCTCTTTGCTGCGTCGCAAACGGTCCGCTGGTCGCTGTGCCTGTGTCAATCCAGATGATCAGACCTGCAAAAGTTTCTGCTGCCTGCGGTGAGTTGGAGCTTCAAGCGTTTCTGACAAGCAATAACAAACATCAGCTAAAAGCTAAAAGGCAGGTATGACTGAGGAGGACAGGGAGTGGCGGGTGTTAGGGAGTGAATAGCTCATGCTATTAATAAACTACATCTCGTCCAAGGGTGTGATCATCAAAACAATTCTCCTGAAGCCTGAGGGAGTAGGGCAATCTGAGGGCACAGAGACAAAGTCTACAGAGGCTGTTTTTGAGTGTGTGTGTGGTGTGTGTGTGTGTGTGTGTGTGTGTGTGTGTAGGGGCAATGAAACTTTAAGTCACATTCCCTAGAGATGACTGTACTGAAAAAACACATTGAAACCATGGAGATGGTGAGTAACAGACTCAGAGAGATGAGACACGAGAGGCAGAGACGAGACATGCAGGAACACTAATGATTTATCACAGAAGAGACTTCCTGGGTGTTTAAACTGCAGTGTGCATGTGAGAAAAAGACAAGAGAATGAAATTGCAGGATGTGCTTTCATGCAACCTGAATGCGATGAACTCCAGGATTCAGATCTTTATATATACTGATCTCTTTCTCTCCTGCAGCCCTGAATTCAAATCTATACAGAGTCTTCAGCTGGACATTCTCAGCACCTTGAGGTGAGATTTCAAAAATGATTGCACCTTGAAAAAATCCATTAAAATAACACAGACTTTTTTTTAATTGAACTTTTTCATGCTGTTGTTTGCGTCCCACAGAGCTGCAGCTGACAAGTCAAAGAGAGTTCAAGATGCTCAGCATTCAGGTGGGGACGAGTCTCCTCAGGCTCATAGGACAATCATCTGATGAACAACGAAGCTGTCAAAGCAGCGAGAGTGAAAGAGAAAGAGAGCAGCAGCGCGCGAGCACCTGAACAAATGGCACTCCTTTCACTGTGAGGAGGAACACAGAGAGATGTGTCTGATCCACGAAGGCTTCAGGTTTTCCCCTGCAAATGGAAGAAGGGCAGAAAAGGTTTTGAGGGTCTGCGGGTGCATATCGGAAACAGAAGAGTTGGATTGGAGCTGACAGGAGATACAACCAGATTAGATTTAACTCTGGATGTGGAGGTCTGAGGAGCTGAAGAGACTTTCTTAGTGTTTCAGTCTGGACAGTTCCTGAAGCAAGAGAAGCACAAATTCTCACATGCATAAAAACACTTTAGCTTATTTCTCTTAATTTAATTGATTTATTTTATGTATTTAGAGAAAATGTACAACTAGGAAAATTCCCTTCATGAATGAATAGTTAAAAGAGTTGTTTGGTTTCTGTATAAAACACTGAGCAAAAATCAATAAAAGGTTTAATGAATTTTCATATTTTTAAATGTTTCTTTTAAAGAGACCATTTCATACAAATTTCAGGACTTGTTTATTTCTTAAGTATTAACCAGTAATATGAAACATTTTCTATCTAAAAAATGTCAGCAAACACTTATTAACAGACCTTTCAATCTGTCTGCGTTAAAATTCAGGTGGTTCCGGCTCCTTCCGTCAGGCTGCTTTGACTGCTTCGTCAGCAGCTCGTTCATATACATTATTCAAATTTGCTGGACTCTGATTGGCTAACAAACTAGCCTATGAGAGCAAGGTATACTGTTTCCTGCCCCGCTTCGCATGGCAACGTCAGACGTCGTGTCTTCCTGTTTGCTACGTCTTATGCTACAGCTTTAGTGAGCTGAATGCTAGGTGTGGTTTCAACTGCAGGAGCTGCTGAAAACTAACAAAGGAGTTGTGATGAAACAGATACAGGTCGTTCGAACTCGGGAGCACTCGGGTGTTATCACCACCTGTGTAGTTTGAGACATTAAAACTGAAAGAGAAGTTGTTGACCTGTTTTCACACCCACTATGAAGGTAAGAACACCTGTGGAGCTAAAATATTCAACAGAAACATCAGAAAAAATGTTTTTTAATGGAAGGGTCTCTTTAACTTGAAGTAAAAAAATAATTTAATATCTTTATTTGAAATAGAAAAATCCTTATAATTTAAAGATTTATCATTCCTTAAAGGAACACATATCTCCTGCCATTGTTTAAAACAAACATAATTTCATATTTAAAAGTGATGGATTTATAGCCATCTTAAAAATGACCTCAATGATGACCTCAAATGATTTGTTGGAACTCAGAGTCTGAGTTGGACAGTTTCAGCCTCTTTGACATCAAATTGTATTCAATTTTAGCCATTTTGGCCAAGATAGATAAACTGTGGTGGCCATCTTGAATTGGATTGACTTCAAAATGTAATCACTTGGAGACTTTCTGAGAGTTTCTTTTCAGACTTCATCAGTTAATAGCAAAGTTTTTAACAAAAAACTGGTACAATCTGTTAGCACTTGGAGTGTGATGGAAAGACTCTCAAGTTGAGCTCTGTCACATTAAAATGAACTGAGTTGTAGTCATTGTTGTGTTTGCCAATGATAATCAGCTGTGATGGCCATCTTAAATTAGGTTTATTCTCAAAGTAAATCAGCTGTACATGTACGTTTATTACTTTCTGAGAGTTTTCTCAAAATCTGTCTGATGGTTTATGGGATATATTGTTAACAATTCGACATACAAATGCTGGTAAAAACATCGTTGCTAGTCTTCAGCAGCAGGTGTTCTGACAGCTATAAATCACATAAAGCAACATGTGTGATTCAATTGTGTGACAAGCAAACACAGTTTTAGAGATCAAACGGAGGCCTGACATGGATGAATGGTTCAGGAATTCCCAACCTCACATCAATAATAACTTGAGCTGCTTTTCAAAAGGCAGCGCCAGCCTTGTTATCACAGGGGCTCCGTGGAAAGAATGCAACGTTTTATAAATCAGGGGTTTGTGATAGGGGGCCACAAAACACACTGTCACCTCGCGTTTGTCTCTGCTTGCTTGCACTGCACACCTGAAAATGCAGAAGATGGGGTCGAGGAGGGTTGGACATTTCCACTGAATTGTTGAAATAAACTTTTTCTGTTGTCAAGAAGCACTGATCTAAAAATATCAACCAAAGATTAATTTTCTGCTAATTTAAGAGACAGACTTTCCTGTTTGTCTTTGTTTGATTTCATTCTTGTTATATTTGAAATTTTAATAAAGAGACACCCTGCAGCGATCTTCCTCAAATAGGCCTCACGAGCAGCTCCTGCAGGTGTAATTATAGTGCTCACACGCAGACGCTGATCTGCTGATCTTCAGTCTGCCGTGACAAAACTCTGCATCACCATTCCTGTTTCCACAAACTTCTACAAACAAGAGGAACTCTATATATGGTCATGAGGATGTTTCCTACCAGTGGTTATGATCTTATTATGATTTAATTTTCTTAATTCCTCATCCACGTTACTAAAAAAGATGTAGAACGACATTCTACATTCAAAATGACAAATAAGAGCATATTTGACCACTGGTAGGTCAGAACTCTGTCCATGGTGCTGGAGGAGTAGAGACACAGTAAATCCTCTACACTGTTGTTGTCATGGAGAAAAATGTTTTATCTGCAACTTTTTTTTCCAATGAACAATTAAATTCAAAAGAAAATGTGGAAAAAAAAAGTTTGATTTACCAAAGAAGTCGAAACATTAGTGATTATTTGAATAAGTTAGAAAAGTCTCCAAAATATATTTGGGTTAAAGTGAAAGTTCAGCTGTGTAGCCAACTGGTTTATATGAAACTATCATGATCATTAAACTATCATTACATAAATCATAACTCATAAACCATGTATCAGTAATTTATCAGATAGTGTAATAATATTACAGGTAATAAAAGACAGAAGGCGTTTCTGCTGAAATGCACTATCTGATTATTTATTCCTGTCAGGTCTTGGGGTTTTGGTTGTTTTATTATGTTCTGTACTCTGGGGTTTTGTTTGTGTATCTATGATTTCTTGTTGTAATTTTAGTTCAGAGCTTATCTGTGATTTTGTGTTGATTTCTCAATTCCTCATGTTCCCACGTTTAGTCTGTTGTCTTGTCTGATTTCCCTGTATTTAGGTTCAGCTTTTATCTTTTGTACTGGTACTTGTTTCCTGTGTTGCTTTTATTTTGGTATTGTCTTCCTCTTCCGGTTTCCCGCTGTGTATCTTAGGTTCCTTGATTGATTCATTAGTCCTCAGTGTTTTCAGCTTCTGTGTTTGTGTCCAGGTGTTCTTTGTGAGTTCGTTTTATGTTCCCATGAGACCGCCCCTGGACTTCGCTGGTTATATGATCTGGTATTCTTTTCATCCCATCGCCACTCCTCCTGTAAGTCTGTTGTTTTACTTATTAAATCAGGTAAACTGCAGGTTTTTGTTGTTGAGCCTCTCTCCTGCACTTGGGCCCACATCCACAACCGACAAGAATCATAACAATTCCAACTAACTCATTTTCCTTTATTAACCCAAATAATCTTTAAAAAATTTACCAGCACAAATAGCAACTTATTATGAATCAGTTGTGATGATTCACATGAATAAAGTTGAGAGTGTCATTAAAGTGTGTGTGGGATGTATATTTTGATGTTCTCCCTCAGTCGGTATTCTTCACCAGTCAAACCTGAAGAGGTCAAAACACTCCAGATGTGTGGCCCAAAAATACCGTTAGGTTCAGTTCTGACCTCTTCATCAAATACAGCTGGAGGCTGCTTCATCACAGTTCCTCCGACTAGATTTCTCAACCCTGTTCTGTTTTCAAAAACACAAACTAAATACCATCATATTTTTATGTGCTCAGTCTTAGCTTGGACATTCAGGCTCCTGTAACAGCTCTTTCCTGTTCCTGTCTGTGTTTTGTTTATAAAGGATTTAAATGTTTAAATAGAAGATGTCTTCAGATGCTCTCAGGACACAGCCTGTTGATGATTAAATGTTGTTTCTGATGTTTTAGGAAATAAGCAGCTTTAAAGATTCAATGTGGAACATTTTCATAAAAAGCAATATTTTTAACAACATAATGCCTCCACAGTGCATTTAGAGCGGTGCAGAATGAAAGTATAGTATTTCCTTCAACAATTATATTTGAAGTACAATATAAATGGTAAATGTCCTGTACTTGTATAGCGCTTTTCTCGTCATTCAGACCACTCAAAGCACTTTCACACTACAAGTTTTGCATTCACCCATTCACACAACCCGATATGTAGATCAGGGGGGAGAAGGGAGGGGCTAACATTCATACAACCCGATGCACAGATCGGGAGGCTACATGGGGTTCAGTGTCTTGCCCAAGGACACTTAGACGTGGCAGTGGAAGCCGGGATCGATCCAACAATCTTCAAGTTGGAGGATGACCGCTCTAACCACTGAGCCACAGCCGTAAAATAGTTTATTCTGACGGGCAAGACATTGGCATTTTGTTTACATCTACCAGCCAATAACTCGCAGAGTAGAGGGCACCATTGCGGATTGCCTAATATGGTGAATAGTCCGTAATAGCTAAGCAGGTACTAAGGAGCGTAGCTGAGTTGGAGCGGGAGATGCTGCTTTGGAGCACCAAGGATTTTGTTGTCCTTCTCGGGTGAGGAGTGAACAGAGAGGAATTTTTGCCACATCAGAGCATACGCGGGGGTCACACGCCTGGCGCACACCAAATGTTGTTGTGGTGTTCATGTTCCATTTTCCACCTTTTATAGGTTAGAAAGTTTTGGTAACAAGATGAAGGATCCCTTCAGAGTGTCGCTTTCTTTAACTGAATTTGATAATGCTGATGTGTTTTCATCTGATTCCTACAGTCATCCTTCACTGTAATTTTAAACATGAAAGCCACAGAAAGCAACTGAGTTCGTTTGAACTTTGCTTTTAACAATTTTTTTTCTTTGCAAGCAAACTGTGGCTGTTTTTTCTCTTTAATAAGCAAAAAAGCTGAAGACCTGAGGCCATGTTGTGCTAAAGCTTGATAAGAAAACTGTTTTTAATTTATAGAATGGAGTTTTGTTTCAGATATTTTGAATCACTTCTTACCTCGTTAAATTTTTCTTTTCACAATCTTCTAATCTGAATAAAACCGTTTTCATGCAGCACTTTTACTGCAACACAGGCTAAAACTAGCTAATTAAATCTTGATTAAATGACACCCTCTTTAAAGGTCATGAAAAATCAACTTTTTGGAGTTTTTAACCATGTTGTGATGCTATTTCTTTATTTAAAAGACCTCCAGAGTGGTTTTTGGCTTAATTTGTGCATTCCTGAGTAATCCTCCTGAAACCTGCACTCTGAGCAGCTGCTTTACTCGCTCATGTAAAACGGCTGAATTGAGCCCCTCTACGTCCCACTATCCTGACCAATCCCTGCTGCCCCTGTAGTAGGTACGAGGCGAGCTGCGAGAGTCTGAAACAATTTGTCAGGAGCTCATCACGGCAGATGTCTAACCTACAGCCCAGAGTTCCCACACTTCAACCACCTGCTGCTCTTTATTAGCATGAGCTGCTAATAAAGACTTATCAACTCGACCCTACTAATCACATGTCAGTATGACTCCAGCTTTACAGCTGAGCTCCACGTCACTGCAGCCCGTCCCACCACCGGATAAAAGACACAGTCACTCACCTTGCCAGCCCTCAATCAGACGTCCTGTTTGATGCGAGCTCCAGTTTAACCGCTTCATTAATCCAGCCTCAGACCTCAGACCTGTCCCGGTCGATCTCTCTCTCTCTTTGTCCGCCTCGTTCTTGGCTGCTGGTCTCGCGGTCAGCGACTATACGGTCGCTGCCTCCAGAAACCCGCTCCTCGCCTAGGACCTGTCTCACTTCACCCGTCAGATCCCAGTCTTGGTGTCATCTCGCATCCAGTCGCGAGTGGACCGTCCTTCCCTCCAGACGCTCCTCACCACCGAGCGTCCTCTGACAAATTAGCACCTCCATTTCGTTGTATTTCAATCTAAAAATTTCTCGTCGAAAATGTGCATTTGGCTGCGAGAGTTACATGATTATATTTAGTGTTTCTAAACAGAAAAAAAAAATCACATTTGGGAGGCGGGGTTTTAGGTAAACCGAATATAAGTTATATTTCAGGACAAATGAAGTGAATATAACTCAAACAGTAAGGTTTTATCATATATGTGCCGATCGCAGATGTTGAAAACTGTAAAATAGCATGATACAGTCCCTTTAATAAGATTTCAAAAATTCTCCATATCTTGGCATTCTGCAGGGATTTGTACTTGGAAGCCATTAGATTCTTATGTTGGTTAGAAATGTACCATTGGAATAAACAAACAAATGATCCTGTTTACCTAAATACTATATTTGCATGAGGATCAAAACTTGTGATAATTACAGTGGGGCAAAAAAGTATTTAGTCAGCCACCAATTGTGTAAGTTCTCCCACTTAAAAAGATCAGAGAGGCCTGTAATTTTCATCATAGGTATACCTCAACTATGAGAGACAAAATGAGCAAAAAAAATCCAGAAAATCACATTTTCTGATTTTTAAAGAATTTATTTGCAAATTATGGTGGAAAATAAGTATTTGGTCACCTACAAACAAGTAAGATTTCTGGCTTTCACAGACCTGTAACCTCTTTAAGAGGCTCCTCGGTCCTCCACTCGTTACCTGTATTAATGGCACCTGTGTGAACTCGTTATCAGTATAAAAGACACCTGTCCACAACCTCAAACAGTCACGCTCCAAACTCCACTATGGCCAAGACCAAAGAGCTGTCAAAGGACACCAGAAACAAAATTGTAGACCTTCACCAGGCTGGGAAGACTGAATCTGCAATAGGTAAGCAGCTTGGTGTGAAGAAATCAACTGTGGGAGCAATTATTAGAAAATGGAAGACATACAAGACCACTGACAATCTCCCTCGATCTGGGGCTCCATGCAAGATCTCACCCCGTGGGGTCAAAATGATCACAAGAACGGTGAGCAAAAATCCCAGAACCACACGGAGGGACCTAGTGAATGACCTGCAGAGAGCTGGGACCAATGTAACAAAGGCTACCATCAGTAACACACTACGCCGCCAGGGACTCAAATCCTGCAGTGCCAGACGTGTCCCCCTGCTGAAGCCAGGACACGTCCAGGCCCGTTTGCGGTTTACTAGAGAGCATTTGGATGATCCAGAAGAGGATTGGGAGAACATCATATGGTCAGATGAAACCAAAATAGAACTTTTTGGTAGAAACTCAACTTGTCGTGTTTGGAGGGGAAAGAATGCTGAGTTGGATCCAAAGAACACCATACCTACTGTAAAGCATGGGGGTGGAAACATCATGCTTTGGGGCTGTTTTTCTGCAAGGGGACCAGGACGACTGATCCGTGTAAAGGAAAGAATGAATGGGGCCATGTATCGTAAGATTTTGAGTGAAAACCTCCTTCCATCAGCAAGGGCATTGAAAATGAGACGTGGCTGGGTCTTTCAGCATGACAATGATCCCAAACACACCGCCCGGGCAACGAAGGAGTGGCTTCGTAAGAAGCATTTCAAGGTCCTGGAGTGGCCTAGCCAGTCTCCAGATCTCAACCCCATAGAAAATCTCTGGAGGGAGTTGAAAGTCCGTGTTGCCCAGCGTCAGCCCCAAAACATCACTGCTCTAGAGGAGATCTGCATGGAGGAATGGGCCAAAATACCAGCAACAGTGTGTGAAAACCTTGTGAAGACTTACAGAAAACGTTTGACCTCTGTCATTGCCAACAAAGGCTATATAACAAAGTATTGAGATTAACTTTTGTTATTGACCAAATACTTATTTTCCACCATAATTTGCAAATAAATTCTTTAAAAATCAGACAATGTGATTTTCTGGATTTTTTTTCCTCATTTTCTCTCTCATAGTTGAGGTATACCTATGATGAAAATTACAGGCCTCTCTGATCTTTTTAAGTGGGAGAACTTACACAATTGGTGGCTGACTAAATACTTTTTTGCCCCACTGTATATCATTCTGGCTTTTTAGTTCTTATGTAACACAACAGGTTTGTGTCTAAGTGCTGTGTGTATCTGCTGAATAAACCACACTAAAGGAGAAACCGCGGTCTCTAAGTCCCACTGTTGCTGAGAGACTCTCAGAAATATTATAAACAAGAAAAGCACTCAGAGAGTGCAAACCTCTGCCAAGGAGACTTATTGTAGAAAGTACCATGTCTGTATCCTTAAAAAATTATCTATCTATCTATCTATCTATCTATCTATCTATCTATCTATCTATCTATCTATCTATCTATCTATCTATCTATCTATCTATCTATCTATCTATCTATCTATCTATCTATCTATCTATCTGTCTGTCTGTCTGTCTGTCTGTCTGTCTGTCTGTCTGTCTGTCTGTCTGTCTGTCTGTCTATCTGTCTGTCTATCTGTCTGTCTGTCTGTCTGTCTGTCTGTCTGTGACTAACTAACTTATCTATCTCACACACACACTCAAGTTTGTTTTGCTATCCTTGTGGGGCCCATCCATTGACTTCCATTAATTTAATAACTTGATTTATGCCTAGCCCAAATCTAACCTTTACTGATCTATACCTAACCCTAAGCCTAAATAAAACTCTATTCACACCATACCTCTAAAGCTGACCCCTAACCCTAAAAAAGGGAGTCCCCCGTATGAGGCCGGGCTTCGGTCCCCACAAGAACCCTCGGTCCCCAGAAGGATAGTAAATATTTCAAAACTGGTCCTCAGTAGGGTAGAAAAACAAGAACCCCCCACACACACACACACGTGGTTGTCATTTTCCAGACAAAGTACAATATAAAGGTGTTGTCCAAGCCATGACGCTGTTCCAAGAAAAAGTGCTCATGATTTATGATCGTCTTATCAAAGATCTTTGTTTACTCTTAGATATCAGACTTTTGCTGTTTCAGCTGATTAAGGCTTTCTCTGATTCTTTCCTACAGGTGTGTCACAATCCAGGATATAATCGGAGGAGGAGCTGTTTAGAAAAGCATCAGATTTCAGAATAAGAGCCAGAAAAAATAAAATCAGAGGACAAAAACAAAAAACTATTTTATTAGGACACATTTCCTACAAGATCACTGAAAACTAAGAATTCAGTTCAATTCAATCTAGCTCAAGTAAGTACAATTTTTTAGTGCATCATACAGAGAATCCAGTAAATAAATACCTTTTAGTTCTTAGAGACATAACGGCAGATGTGTTGCCAGCAACTGCTGTTGTTTTGCAAAAAATAACAATTTTGGGGGACAGAATTTAAATGAAATAACAAAATACAATACAGTTTTTTTCAATCACTTTGCGACAATTTTCACAACATTGATGTCATTTTTCACAACTCTAGATGCAAAACTCAAAACGTTCTTCACTTGTAACAGAAGGCTATCCAGGGTTCAAAACATTGCATTGTGCATTCACATCTTTAGAGACATCTAGACATCTTGCACTTGCATAAATATTGGTTCCAAAAAACAAATTTACTGTGAAATACCGTTGAAACAAAACTCTAGATCACCTACACACAACCCATAGTTTCATTAAGTCATTGTTCAGACAATCATTAAATCTTGTACAACAAAATAGGTGATACAAATTTCATTATTCAAAAATTCAAAGTCTTTATTGTCATATGCACAGTGACAGTAGAAAAATGTTTCCCTGCACAATGAAATTCTTACTTTGCTGCCCATAGATGCCAAAACAAAAAAGTAGAAACAAAAAAATTTAAACAGAAATACAAGCTACCTTGCAGAACAAAACCACCTTTATGGTACTACATGTACAGTCAACACATCTCTGGAAAAGTAATGCAGTAGTAAAGAGAATACACGGTGGAATCAATAAATAAGTTTTGTAATATATTGATGCAAAACATCACAGTTCAATGACAAGATAGGTTTATTTGAATTAAAGCAAAAATACAGTAATTACAGTATTTGTAAATAGAAAAGACGACACTGTAATACATCAAATGCTGTGTTCCTCAGCTTGCTCTCACTATAAGAAACAAAAGATCAACACGTCTTCCTTGTCCTCCGCAAGCCACTGCTGGACCTCCATTGTAACCTGGATCACCTGCTGGCTACATGTCACTATGGTCTTGCAATCGAATCCATCAACTCTTTATATACTCATTCCACAATGTGCACCCAATCATCAGTAACAAGTTGGCAGATTTAGACAGTAAATTACAGTATCTGCCGTATCCATACAGCATTGAGAATTTTGCAACAGTTAGTTATCATTTTAAGCCATTGTATCAATTGATAATTAGATAATTGAAGGCAAATGAATAGACACTTATTTGAAATGTAATGTGTAAATTGCATTTTGAAACAGTAGTACTTTAAGTTGTGTCAAATTGAACAGGTGATTGTTGTTGAATGAACAAATGATCTAAGTTTTATGTGTATGTATCCAAGAAATTGAGAAAAGGGTTAGAGTTTTAAAAAAATGTGCATATTGATCATTGGTTGTGAGTTTTGTGGGAAAACTGTAAATTAAATTAAATTAAATTAAATTAAATTAAATTAAATTAAATTAAATTAAATTAAATTAAATTAAATTAAATTAAATTAAATTAAATTAAATTAAATTAAATTAGCATGGGGATGTTTGAAAATAAGCACAGTTAAAATTACCCATTAATATTGTTATAATTAATATAAATATTACATTTGTATCACCTTATTTTGTTAGGGTTTAATTCTTGTACTTTGTGTAGCAGTAGTGTTATAACCCCAAATTTCTCATATTTTTACAGAATTGATCAAATTTTTACATTCAATTGGTTTTATGTTTACGTTTTTAAAACTACACACAAAAAGAGAATAAAACCAAAATCTAAAATCAGATTTGAACAACAGGGAGTCACTGTAACTGTAAGTGTCACTGAAATGCCTCATATGTGGGAGAAATTAACATTTCATTCTAACACTTAAAAGAGTTTTGGTTGTAAAGGCTGCATGTTGTAAACATTGTGTTTTATCTAATGCATCAGATGTGTTTATAAGCTCTTTTTGTTTATTATCTTGAGGTTTAGTGAGTATAAAAGTCTGCAACACCTGCATTTGACCAGACATGTGACAACCTTTCCATAAAGGCACCTGCAACTATCAGGACAGTTTGCTAGCTGTTCAAGGTAATTTGTTATAACTGCGTGTTGTATCATTCTGCTACTAAAAACTAATGTTTTGTGTTCTAATCATCATACTTGTTAGTTTAGAATGCACAAGACTTTAATATTATTCGTCTTGGACCTCAGGAGGCCACAAGGTAACTCGTTTGTTGAGCACATGTTTTATTTGTATTTCAATTATGTGGCTAAAGCCTTTGTATTTTTCAACTGTAGTATTTACAGTGTTCAATAAGCCAAAGTCAAAGCCTGTGTTGTTATTTCAGAGTTACAGTGACTTCACTATGTTTTCTAAAAGTTTTAATTTAGAAACAATTTCTGCTCTAACTCCTCCTCATCTTCATCATTGTGAAGAAATGACTTTCAGTTTCCAGATGGTTCAGGATCAGTTTACATTTATAATCTGGTTGATTCTGCAAATTACTCTTGTTTTTTGTTTTTTTATACTCAAACATTCTTGTTCTTCATCATTACATAAATGTGTAACAGAGAGTTTCCTATTCTCTGTTATTTGTTTCCTGGTAATACATTTTTACATCATCAACAATCCAAACAGTGAACAAATCTGAGATTTTTACTTCAAATGTGAAAGATGACGTAGACATTTACCAGTCAAACTGTTTTTGTTAATTATTCCAAATAACCATTACATTTCCAATATATTACATAAAATGTTGAAATCTTCCATCATTCAAAGTTTTTTTTCAGTTTGATGGTCAAAGTCAAAGGAAGTAATGTACCATGTAAAAAAACTCTTCCAAATATTAAACAGTATTCTGACGAGTACCAAGAAGTCACCTGATACTGTCACATGCCATAACTCAAAGACTGCATGCAGACAAACTGCTAAACCAGGAACAGCTCAGATATATTCCTGTTAAACGTGTGACATCAGATGTTCCCAAGAATCAAAAAGAAGAAAGAGATTTTATTTAACAAGGCTTTAAATCATCCTACTTAAAAAAAAAATCTCTGGTTATAAAGTGTCAGGCTCATGTAGGGACCGATGGAGCCACAAGGCCCTCTTGTGGTCACTAAACAGTATAGCAGCTAAACACAAGCTGCCCTGTAGTTTTTTAAACAAAGCCTCTAAAAGACATACTGTTAGATTTTGCTCTGCTTTAGAAACATAAATTAAAAAACACAGCAGAAAGCCTATTTTTGTACATTAACGCCATTACTGGTATTTATTGCCTTACTTTGTGCCTTGTGTCAAACATTTAGAGTGTGTTTTCTCAGTACTGGTATTACAGAGAAGGTTGTTTTAATACTGGGATATTTTTATCACTATAATGGAAGTCAGTCAGTTATTAGCTATACCTACTTGTACCTGTTCAGGGTTGTGTGGAGCTGCTGTTTGTCTCCAGCAGTCATCGGGTGAGAGGCGGGGTCACACCTGGACAGATTGCCAGTCCATCACAGGGCCACATATAGACAGACTACCACTCACACAAAGGGACATTTAGAGTTGCCAATTAACCTCAAGCATATCTTAGATCTGTGGTAGAAAACTGGAGTCCCTGGAGAAAATCCACACATGCACGAGGAGAACATGGAAACTCCACGCAGAAAGGTATCAACCTGGTCTCGAAAAAATAGTGAAATATGTACAGTAAAATAAGACCAGCATACTTAACTCTGCCTTTCATTCAAAAGTGACCACGTCTAAAGAGACTCACCCATTGGATAATTCTGATTCATGTGGTGCTTCTTGCCTGTGTGCCATTTTATCCATGATCTCCATGGCAAAGAACCTCATGTACCACATGATGCGATTGTTCCCAGAGTTTGGACTGAATTAGGGAATCTAGCATTCACTTTAACCCTCCACCCTCCCTCCAAATCACTGAACTCAGGTGTTTTAATAACTTCTGTGGTCAAAGGTCTATAAAATGAAGAACCACAAACTGCTTCCACACACACTGAATGAGGCGATCTCAGGAACCCAATAGATTCCAGTATGGTTCTGTGACAGGACGCCACCAAGGGAATCACTATGAAATATTTCTTGTGTGTGAAACATACTAGGCCAAATAAACCTTATTCTCCTAAAACACCCCAAAACCTTGTGGAAAGCTTTCCACAGAACAGCTGAAGCTGTTACAGCTACAAGGGGTGGGCTGACTCCGTATTAACAGACTGAAGCTGACACAAGAGGGTGCACCACTCCACCATGCTGCACCCATGCACAAACACAGAGGGGGGAGAGCTGACCTTTGACCTCAATCCTAAAACTATCCTCTAACAACATGTGACACTGAAGGTTTAAAAATGCTTTGGTGTTTTTGATGATCGAGCATGACAGCAGAAAGTTTCTCTAGATAAGAGACGGATAAACATTGAAAAAACATTTAAACACATTTTTAAAATATTATTGAATTGCCTAAATAAAACAGTAATAAAAAATATGATTCAAAAACCAAATAAAAACTCAAATAATGGATAAAAGTCTGCCCTGAATGTCTGACTGACTTAAAGAATCTGTGAAAATTTACTAATAACTCTCCAACATGGCGTGTCCTACCAAACAATCCATAAACAGACATGGAGGAATAGGCCGTTTGTAGATTTATTTGTGCTTTCATTGAAAAATGAACAATTGAATTTTTAATGCACTGCTAAAGATTCACAAAGCGTGTCATTATGGTATCAACTTTTTACTGTATATTATTATGTTTTAATGATCTGAAATGAATCTAAACTCAGCCTCAGGACCTAGTCTGAAGAGTTTTAACATCTGAAGTTACCCAGTCACTGAAGGACCTCTCAGCACACGAGGGAACGAGAGTAAACTGCAGTGTTTTCTCTCCCCACGGTGAAATTCAGGACAATATAATGGTATGCGCCCCCCCCAGATCAATACACTGCATTGCCTGATGGGTACTGAAGTCCTCCTCGTACAAAGAGGGGTCTTGTTTGTATTGCGGGCTGACCGGTTGCAGAACTACCAGGACCGACACCCCCAACACCCCCCGACACACACTAGAGAAAAGTGATGGTTTCCGGGAAGAACATGAAGTGTTTGGACCGGGCAGTAGAGAGGTAAGGAAATGACCGAACTGCATTTTTTTTTACAACGGTAGTAACTATTTTCAGAGGAGGAGAGAGCCGGCAGGGATGAGCGAGGAGAGAATTCATGCGCCAGTGGGCGCCTTTTTGTTTTGGGGGGAACATTTCTCTTCAGACCAACATGGGGAGTCAGCTGCGAGGTTAATGCTACGCAGGTCTCCTGCGGGTCCTCAGAGGTTCGTGTTTTTCTCAAATGATCGAGGAAATCTGTGCTGCGGTTCGTCTCGTGCGACGGCGCGAACGAACAAAGGATGCGCCCGATCTGCAGGATGTAGTCGGTGTGTCAAGAAATGCAGCCGGTGAATCTGTTTTACTGACAGCCGCATTAAGGTTCCGGTTTTTTTACAGTTAAGGTTTAATATTTCACCAGGAAAACCAAAAACAAAGTAGACCTCTGAAATGCACTTGAACGAAAAGTTATGTGTAATGTTTGTTTTGGCAGATGTTAATATTTTAAAACATGATTCGGGGGTTTTATTTAAACATTCATAAACATCGGAATAGGCTTTTTGTCTCTAAATCTAAAATCGCTAGTGTTTTTTGTAGAGGGGATGCTTTTATTTTTGAGTGGTAAACCGGAAGTTGTGTTGGGTGTTTTTGGACTTGACTCTGGTCTCCCACAGACTAAGCAGCATCTCAGAGCCTCTTCACGCGCGGCTCCGTGTCTTCACTCCGCCGGCTGTCAGAGCTCACAGATCGGATGCTTACAAAGAGCTCGCGCCTCAGGTAAATTCACCAGGACGTCAAAAATAAAAGCTCTTAGGTAACCGTTTAATCTCGGGGATGCATTTAGAAAGCTGCGGCTCAGTTTAGAGCTACTTACACTGTTGGGGCGAAGATGGAAGAAAGGAACATGCTCGTATTTTCACCGAGATGCGCGCTGGTGTGACTCTGGTATTTTAGGTGTTATCGTGTATCTGTAGCCTGGAAACGCTGTTCTGATCAGTAAAGTCTGTTGTGGACCAGGATTTTTTCCTTCCTAAGGACATTATTTGAAATCTCTCCAAGACCCATAAGACAGATTATTCCTTTCCATGTTTCAGTTCATAAACATGAGATTGAGATTTGTTTTTCATCCCTTTTTTGTTTTATTATAGTATAATTCTGGTGTATTTGTCACACTTTTTCATGGCTGGCACCTTCTGCAGTAACGTGTATCTCCTCTGGTTTCATCTGCCTGTAGCTCTTCAAGTTAATTTGCTCCTTCAAAAAAAAGTCTGTCCTGTGTTGCAGCTCTTCCCACTTCCTGTTGGATGTTATGTCTTTAATGGGCCATTAAGAGGCAACCATGATGGTTAAGCTGTCATCTGTGTTTGATTGATTTAGTCAGACCACAGATGAGGCAGCTCGAGATTCCTTCTCTGCTAAATGTCTCTGATCCACCCCCACCTTATCTTAAAGCACATCCAAGGAGCAGTCCTTCAGAACATGGAGCAGCGTCTGTGCTGATTCTTGTCTGGGATCGGTTCGGTTCAGCTCGGCGGTAAGTTTGGATTGGCTCCCCCTGCAACTGGAGGGACGCTGAAGGAGGAAAAGTTCAGCAAAGGCGAGGAGCACTTCTGGGCTCCTTGTGAAAGTGGGCCACCGGTCCCTGTGGTGAGCGGCAGTTTTCTGGGGCAGGCTCGGTGGTGACGCTCACCAGTCCAGCCCAGATTGGGAACAGACGCACCCTCGTCTGTCCGTTTCGGAGCCAGGTGAGGAAACTGTGTCGCCTTGCACTCATTCTGTAGAAAGCAGCACAGAACGATGCCCATCAGCGGCTAAGCTGTGAGTATGATTCATCTCAGTCCACCTGCCTTGGTTAGCAGTTCATTACCCTTTAATTCTTATCCATCAGAGGGTTTCATGTCAGGGAGTAGATGAAGGTTCTAGAGTATGAACTTAATGAGTGTTTTCCACTGACTTGGCTGCTTTTTTTTTGCACCCAAGTTTGAGCCCCGGAGTGAAAATCAAACTGCTATTTAAAGATGGCAGAACCCTGCCAGCTGCTGCCGTTTCTGCTCCCGTCGTAATTCAATCAGAGCCACGAAGACGTGCCAGGGAGGATGTAAGCGCTCTGTGGAAGATTACATGGATGGGACCTCTGCATGGTCCGAAATGGCTCCTTTCACATACCTGGCTGGTGCCTCCTCTTGTTCCTGGAGAGTAAAGGAAGACGATTTGTCATCCACAAAAAGGGTGTGAGTCTTCAAACTAGGCGCTGCTGTTGATTTGATCAAGGACGTGATGATGGAATAAGTCTTGAAACTGGATTTGGTGAGGCTAGCATTGTGTTTTGACAGCTTTTAAAAGCCTGCTGACCACTACGTGTCGATGGAGACCCACAGAAAGTTGGGACAGTCCTGTGACTTTCATAAAAGGTGATCCCGTGTGAGTACGGAGAGGGTTAACAACTCAAAAGAGGGAACTAGGACATCCACATCCCTTTTTCATGGCTATATTCTGGCTGTGAGAAGGAACAGCAAGTGAAACTGGGCAATATTTCATCAAAATATATCAGAATATTTTTTACACTCTTTTACAGGTTTGACTTATTTCTGTGTAATAAGAAACAGAATTGTTTGAGAAGAACCAGTTTTTGTATTTCAAACCCCATCCAATATTTAGAAGCTAAATTTTTTCACTTTTGGAGCATTCGCTGCTTGCCTTGATTATTTTTGAGTCCTCCAGCCGAGCCTGCGGCAGACGCTGGGCGGGAATATAAAAAAAAAAAAATCTCCAACCACGAAAGCATCTGCCTCTTCCCAGCAACACTCGGGTTATTCTGTGCTCTGTTCGCGTTATGTCGTTCAGGCCGAGTGTCTGACCTGTTTGATGTGGAAGTTCTGTTCACTCACGCTTCTTCTTTTTAATGGGGAAGTTGACCTTTGACCTTGTCTTTAAATGAATTTAAAAGAGGAATAAAGAAAAGAGTTTATATTGAGATCAAGAATACAGAAACTTCTAAACTGAGCTTCTTCTGTGTGGAAATCTTACTATGATTCTATCTTCAAGCAAACAAAACCAAAAAAAGCATTGAAAAGCTGCTATTAAATCATTTTATTTTGAAATTCAAAATGTTTGATAATAGTTTAAATTTCAGAGAATTGACTATTGCGATTTGATTTCATTCAAAACTCAGATTTCAAATTGAAACCTGAAGTTTTACAGGCTACAGACACAAACTAGTTTTACGTTGAAACATTGGAGATGTGTTTCTATTGGTCAGCATGCTGGGGAAAACCCGCCTCTTCTTCTTGCAGCCAATAAGATCTCAGCAAGGGCTACGTTAGCTAAGTAGTATTAAAGCTAGCCCAAATTATTCGTGATGGCCCTCACTAGAATGGAGTTTCATCAACTTTTTGGTAACTGAATGTCTAATATTTTCATAGAAACTTTATAGAAACTTTTATACATTTCCACATTGGCACTAGCTGGGACTTTTGGGTCACATGGACCTTCAAAGTTGAAAGTTGAACATTTTTGGCTGAGGCTTCTTTTAAATCTTATTGGCTCAAATCTTACGCGTAAACAAAACTTTGAGCATTAAATTAATATTTCAACATTATTTTATTTCAGATTAACATTATGTCATTGTAGTTGGTAAAGTTTTGACCTCAAATCACAGTTTTTGTGTAGTTTTTTTGTCGTAAAATATGTTTAAAAACCAAATTCAGACGTCTGAGGATATTTTATCATTGAAAGTCTTATCAAGGGGTCTTGTGGCTGGTTGAAGAGTCTGAAAGGACTTTTGTCTTCTATCTGCACTGAAAATAACATTAGCCCACAATGCAACGAGGCTGTAATTTGGTTAGACCAGTAATTCACTCAGATGTAAAATAATATGGAGCCCCATTAAACCACCGGACGGATACTTAACAGTGAAACTCCGCTGTAATGTGGGGACAGACACTGAAGGAATTCTGTGGACTCGTTAAGGGTTTGGAGCTGAGTTGAATACCAAGTTTTGCGGCTAATTTATGATTCATTTCTAAAATCTTTTACTGTGCCGTGTATTTATCCTGCACTTCTGCAGCTAATGATTATTTTATTTGGAAGCAGTGGATTTTACGTCACTGGGTTGCTAGAGCTGGATAGTGAGCGACAAATATCACAGGGATAAATTTGTCTCCAGTATTTTGGAGTGAACTTTAGCTTGTGCTGGAAAATTATACTAAAGTTTCAGTTTCTGTGTGTCCATTTTAAGAAAGGAAAGTGAAACAGGAAGTATTTTAATCCAGGCTCTGTCTCACTGGGCTGTGTCTGCGAGAAAATATGCAGGTTTTCAGTTGGACTCACACTGAACTGGTACTGACATTTTATTGTGGAAATTGTGACTAAATTGTGAAATTTGCAAGACATTCATGCAAATGGAATTTCTAGTTTCGGTTTAATCACAAAAAGTTTTAAAATGTCCTAATTTCATCACAATCTATTTTCATTTTATTTGCAGTGTTCTTAGAATGTCAGGTTCTTTTTTGTTTTGGTCTCCAGTCAGTCACAGCGTAGTTCCTCTGGTGGCTGAACCCTCACGAAGGTATCACACTAACTTGAGACACGTCCTTCTGTGAGGACATTTTTTAATCCTAATTTATTTTAACCTGTTCAAAATTCCAGCGACAACAACAAGGCCATACAGCTCACGTCAGGGAAGTGAAAACTCTCTCTAATAACTCTAAAGATTTAGCAAACCCCGTTGCGAATGCTGTTCATAATTTGTCACCAGCCATCACAGCTGATTTTCAGCTTGAACAGATTCATCAGTGATTTGTCTATCTGAAACTCATAAGATGTTTAAGGATGAAGTCGAAAGGAAACAATGATTTCCTGCAGCAGTGTGTTCACTGCTCATTTTACGGCTCCGTCACCTCATTTAGGCTGAAGGTTTCCATTTTAAATACCAGCTGCCACATAAAGAGGGGACCTTTTACCGTCTAAGACTCTTACAAAACTAACACGTTAACACAGATTTAATAGTTTAGGATTATCAATCTGCAATTTTTATGTAACTACAATAAATCAATTTTTTTCCTATCAAGTATTCAATTGGATACTTCAATCATTTGTTTTATATTAAAGGAGAACTAAAGAACTTTCCCGTAGCCAGCTCAGACAGCCATTGCTGGAAACGGTGTTCTGTTGAAATATGCTATCTGTTAAGATGTGCTACAGATTCTTTCTGCACATGTGTCGTTCTACAGTTTTGACTTCAATAAACAGATTTATTATTTATTTTTTGTTTCTATATTTTTCCATAAATACATTTTAGCTATCAAATTAATTCTCCCAGGACAGGAACAT
Source organism: Pachypanchax playfairii (assembly GCA_006937955.1). Taxonomy (NCBI): domain Eukaryota; kingdom Metazoa; phylum Chordata; class Actinopteri; order Cyprinodontiformes; family Aplocheilidae; genus Pachypanchax; species Pachypanchax playfairii. The sequence goes on from SSNP01000109.1 coordinate 1,483,921, forward strand.
TAAATATGATGTTATTTTTACTTTATTTGCATTGTCAGAACAACAGGCAAATGTTTGGACACACTCAGAGGAGAAGGACCCAATAAGGACCTAGAGGGCTTTTATATAGAAAATTCTAAAAATACGCTTAAATAATTAACAGGACACCCTCACCATAAACAAGAATACTGTATAAACTTTGAATGAAATCTTGTTATGAAATAAGTTGTCAATTCGTAATATGGCTGCATTTTTCTTCATGGCAGCATAAATCATCAGAACACCACTTCTGGCTGCGACCCGAATTACTGAAGCTATTTAGTGTAATATAGGTAGACCAGAGGTGCACAGAGTGTCTAATATGAAGCTGAACATGTTTCTCAGTGAGTATCCACTTTGACAAGTTTCAAAACAGTAAGTTAAACTTTTAAAAGTTATTTTGTGCTTTAAGATCTTGTGGGAAAAAGTGTCATCATCTGATTATTTTTTTATATTTTACAGTGTTGGAATTTTTTTTTTTTTTCCCAGAGATATTCTTTTTTAGATCAACTGAAAAATGAGTAACATGCTGTAAATTCTCTGAGATGGTCAAATTCCAAGGCAGCAATTTGAAGTTCTATAAACTCATGAATCTAGACCAGCAAAGGAAATTCTGATTGGTGCATTTGTAAGATCTTAATCTCAGTTTTGCAAAAACGCCTAAGCGTTTTTATTCAAGAATCGTACCAGCTTACTGACAAGTTGCAGACCGATACAACAACAGCGGTGACAGTAGTGTTTTAACAAGTTAATAAACTCTCAGTCTCTGGCTTTGCTGTGATGAAGGCCTGTTACATTTATTATATCATTTATTTCTAAAACAGCAGCTTAAAGGAGAACGCCCGTTTTTTGCAATTGGGGCCTTATTTATTCTGTGAGATGTGTTTTACTCGTCATCAGTGGTACTTTTTTGCGATTCGGATTCGTCTCGGAGATTTTTGATTCACACAGCAAACACCTAAACGGCGATAAACGAGAGTCAGTTGGGCCTGCGTTTGCCGACCCTAAATCGGTTTAAAATCAGTTCAAATCCGTTATTTTTTTAATCTGGCCATTAGGATACTCTATTGTTTTTTCCGTTCCAGTGCCATTTTGAATCCTGCGCTCATAGAAATTATATTTTTTAGGAAGCTAAGCCACTGCACCAATAGAATGGGCCCGCGGAGAGATGACGTCACTCTCCCGTCACTGTAAAAAATATAATTTCTATGAGCGCAGGATTCAAGATGGCACTGGAACGGAATAAACAATAGAGTATCTTAATGGCCAGATTAAAAAAATAACGGATTTGAACTGATTTTAAACTGATTTAGGGTCGGCGAACGCAGGCCCAACCGACTCTCGTTTATTGCCCTTTAGGTGTTTGCCGTGTGAATCAAAAATCTCCGAGACGAATCCGAATCACAAAAAAGTACCACTGATGACGAGTAAAACACATCTCACAGAATAAATAAGGCCCCAATTGCAAAAAACGGGCGTTCTCCTTTAAACAGTCATTTTTTTATTTAGCAAATCATCTGAATATTTTATATATAATTTATGGTAAAAGGAGAGATGAATTCCCCCATGATCAGTCTGATGTCTTGTTTTAAACTCCAAAACACAGTAAAATATATCATAAAGTTACGCGTGACAAAGAAAGTGGGACACTTTTGAATCCCACAAGTCAAAAAACAGACAGATTGTGATAGATTGACTTGATCTTGTGGAGCTTTTTGTGTCTGTAAATCTTTTCAGACTTTAGTCCATCTCTGCTATCTGTGACCTTTTCGTCCCACATCATCCCGGTCCAGAGAAAATAACAACATAAATAGAAAGTTAACCTGGTTTCTTTCTTTTTTCTGAAAATTGCATCATGTAAATTTGTGAAATTAAGTGAATTTTCATGAGACCATCTTCAGCGTCCAATCAGAGAGGAGTAAAATAACACACACACCTTCGAAACCGGGACCCACATGACTCTAATTTAACCTGGAACTCTGATGATCCATTTATAGATCATTTGAGCAAAACAACACAGAGAAAATAAAAGACTTATTCAGACTCAGTTACTGCAGACTGCGAGACTTTGGCTGCAGCAGCAGTTTCAGGGACGTACCAGCAGCAGGTAATCACATACATTCATCCCTTTAAATGGCTTCAATTCCTGTAATTAATATGCCATATTTGTTTAGTGTTTGTCCTTGACAGCTCAGTATAAATATTCAACAGACAATATGTGTTTTTATTCCTCATAAACAACTCTCTCCAGGTTAATTATAGAGTTTGTTTGAAGTTAGAAAGGATCCTGTTTGACTGCAGGGGTGTTCAGAGACATTACTGAAGTTCTTGTGATGAGTGATCTTACGAGTGAATAGGGAAACGCTCAGTTCGAAGCAGAAGTCTGAGTATTTGCCAGGAAACTGTTCTCCCACTACGTTCTGTAACAGATCAGAGGAGCTCTGCTGTTTCCCATCAGCTTCAAACCGTTTGGAATGAGATGTTCTCACACTCCGAGATACTCAGGGCCTGTCTCACACTCTGAGAAATGTGAAACTGTAAAATGGATCAGCGTCTCCAGCGTCTTGTTACAGTAGGAAGAAAAAACAAACGGTTTATCAAATGTTGAAATAAAACATGCTTCATGTTTTTAAGATATTTAGAATTTGATTTCTGTTATTGTTGTAAAACACTGATTAAATATAAATAAAAGCAGAACATGGTGATTTGTAAATGTCTTGATCCCATTTTATTTCCAAATAGAACATAAACAACATGTCAGATGTTGAAACTGAGATATTTTACCATTTAATTGAAAATATTAGCTCTTGTTGAATTTGATGGTTGGGACATGTCTGTAAAAAGTTGGAAAACAGGGATGCATTCCCTTTTGTCTGTAAACATCTGGGCAGTAAGGAGAGCAGCTGCTGGAGTTAGGAGAGAATTCTTGTCCCATTCTTGTTTAATGCAGGATTCTACTTTGTGGCCAGTCTGGACTGCAGGCAGGTTAGTTCAGCTTACAGACTCTTCTCTTGTAAAGCCACAAAGATAAACTATTCCAAAATTGGCAAGATATTGGATATTGACAGAATTTCTTTTATCATAATAGTAATAAATTATTATGAGTGGAGCTGCTACATTCAAAATTAAAGCTACACATGCTGACTACAGTTATTATTTACTTAAATGGTTACCACAAGTAAAATATCAAATGATCATGAACAATACTACGAGTCTTCGTGTTACTTTTGAAGTAATGGCTCATGGGAGTTTTAAACTGTTACATCTTTAGCAGCTAGCTGTTGTGTCATGCTAATACTATCTTACATGCACACAGGAACAAGGGGATGTGATTTGGTTTCTGCTGTTTTTATTTTTCTCCTCCTTTGTAACTGTTTCACAGCTAACATTTTTTTGTGTTAGCATCTCCATTTATAAAAACCCTGTATTTTGCTACAACTTGTGTAAAGTTATAATTAGTTACTTTATTCTTTAGCTGTCACAAGGGGAGCTGCAGAATTTAAGGAAGTTCCTGCACAACTTTTTGGAAATGCTTCCATCCTGAGACCAAGGCTTATGATGAAATTTTTGGGGCAGCAGTAGCTATGGAGGTAGAGCAGATTGTCTGGTAATGGGAGGGTCACTGGTTTGAATCCCTGTTCTATCTGGAAAAGGTCACTTTGCTGTTGTGTCCTTTGGCAATATATGATGGTGGTCAGTGGGTCCGGTAGGGCCTGGCAACCTCACCTCTCTCAGTGTGTGTCCCAGGACAGCTGTGGCTACAACATGTGTGTAGTTTATCACCAAACGTGTGAGTGTGCATGTGACAAACTGTAGCGTGCAGCGATCTGGGAGTCATCTGACTTGAAAATGCTCTACACAAATACACAACATTTACCATTTAAAACAATCCATGAATTCAACATGTTTTCCACATGAGGACACGTGGAAGAGCGAAGTGTAGAACTTTGGTATAATGTATATAAATAAAATTCATATCAAAATTTATTTGAATAAAACATATTGTCGTTGTGATATTCATCCAGAATTGTATGGTGTCCTTGTGCAGAACATGTTTTACTGGTGTGTCACATGCATTCACCAGGAATGTTAACATATGAAAGCTTGCACTTTTTCATATTGGGAATTCATGTTTTGTTTTGTTTTTTACTTTAGAGCTGGGCTGGAGACGCAGTGCGAGAAAATGGATACATTTTCATCCAGAATCTATGACTCAATGTGCATGACACGTTTGCTACATGTTCCATATGTGGAAGGAACATGTGATGTTGTTGCAAGTAAATCGCGATGATGCAAAAATGTTCTTTTTGCAAATTAGTCCTTCCCACATTCCCACTCGTGAAATCTAAATGGAAAGCAACGGCTATGCAACTGGTCTTGTGAATTTTTTTAACATTTTCCAAATTCCAGTAACATGACAACAAAACCCCCGTAAACTTACTGTGACATTTCAGAATCTCCCTTGTGGATATCCTGCACAATTTTTGGTCCAGTGAGATACAAGTTTTAGAGTTCAAGAAGTCCCACAATTTGTTTGTCTTCTGTTACAGAGTGTTTAAGATGGGCGGAACTGCTGTCAACAACATGCAGGAAAAATGAATAAAAATCAGCTTCAGTGCTTCGTAGGAGCTCAACCGTCCCTACACCGCCCATGACATTCTCCAGTGTACGTCTTCTCTTTTTTCCCAATTAATCAAACCAAAGTGATGCACAAGTTTAAAATATAATGTAAACTAAATTAAAAAATACTGCTGCTTTCTGTCTTTTTGCCACATTTTGACTGAAACAATAAAAAATGTGGAGATTTAAAAGAAAATGCTCTTAAAAACAATGTTTGAAGATAATGTGTGGATTAAGTTTATTTTATTCAGATGTTTTTAGAGAAATGTTTCTAAACTCTTCTGATACCAGATTAAATCTGGCTGTAAAGAACGACTGGCTCACATGTTATGGTCACATGTAACTGCTCCTCTCAGTCTAAACTGATATCAGCTCTAAAATTCTTGTTTTTCAGGAAGCGGTGATTGGCGTGCCTCGTTCTCTGTAATGGAAAATCGTGGTGAGTACCAGCTGACTGGTAAAGGCTGTAATTGAAAAGTTAAGGATCCTCTCATTTCACATGGTATCTTCAACTCTCTGTAGCATCTCTTCACATTTTACAAGCCACTCAGACGGGCGGCTTTACAAGATATTGTAAATTTCTTATTGTTACGATATTAAAGAATAATGCAATCGTGTTTTTCTAATTTAACATCATGCGGTCGTACTCAGAACTAATCCAAACATCCTCTGAACCAATAATTAGTTAGATCTCAAAAACATTTGTTTTTGGCTTTGCGTTAAATAAATGATAGAAACAGATTTTGCAAACACAAATATAATTTAATAATATTCTTCTAATCCTTGTGTTGCAAAGATTCTTAAAAAATTCCAAAATCACGATTCAGTGGAAAAGTTGCTGCATCATTTTTTTTAGGTTGGGCTTATAAATTATGCATCACTCTGGTTTAAAATGTGCTGCTTGCTTGTCCTGGTATTAACGGTTTTCAAACTACCATCCTGTACACTCTGATCTATCCTTCTCTGTTAACCACAGCAGCCATGCAGGAAAAGGAAGTGCTCGCCTTGATAATGTTCACTGGAAGCTTCTGATTCTCTGTCTAAAATCCAGTTCTCCTTCTGTGAAACCAAACTGCTAGAAATGGTTTCATTTTTTTCCACACGTGCTTGTGATCACCAACAGTTTATTTAGGATTCCATTCAGGACTTCCTGTGGGTACTTCACAATAAAAGCTTAAAAAACATGATTTCCTGGCAGAGATGAAAAACATCCACAATGTTTAAAAAAAGAGTTGAGTTTGTGTTCGAAACTGGAAAAAAAATTCTCTTTTACTTTTCTTTACTCAAGCTGTTGGTGCGTGGAAGTCTGCTTGTAGTGGGATTTTTTCTTCTTTAAATGACCTTGAGTGAAGACTTGTTAATGGGAGGATGTTCTCTAGAGCAGATTATAGAGACATCTGAGAGTATTTGTTTGGACTCTGAAGTTGAGTTTCACTTTTGGTTTTGACTCTCTGTTGTTGTTGTTGTCTGCTACTCTAGTGCAGCACCTCCTGGTTTTCTAAGGTCACATATTAAATAGAGCAATGAGCCCTTTCTTCTCCTGGCTCGTTCCAAACTCTCATCATGATGAACATGCCTTGATGAACGTGGCAGCAGGCATACTACAATGCTAGGAAAAAGTATTTGACACCTTTCAGATTTCTTTTGCTCTTTTTGCCTTTTTATCAAACTTAAATCTTTCAGATCATTGTATTAGGCAGAGATAAACTGAGTAAATGCAAAATGCAATTTTTAAATGATGATTTTGTTTATTCATGAAAAAAACTCTCTAAAACCAACTTGGCTTCATGTGAGAAAGTATTTGCTCCCAAACCTAATAATTGGTTGTGCCTCTATTTATCTTTCACATTGTTGTGATGGAGTTTTGAAGCACTCCTCTTTACAGAATTGTTTTAATTCTGACACATTTGAGGTTGTTCTAACATTAATGGTTAAATTATGAAATCTTGGTCTGATTCAGGCTCAGTCTTTGACTTCTTTTTGGTTTTGAGCCATTCGGAGATGGACTTTGTGTGCTTCGGTCGTCTTGCTGCATCACCCTTGCCCGAGCTTGAGGTCATGAACATTCTTCTTCAGCATTTTCTGGCAGACAGCAGAATTCATGTTCTCTCATTAAAGCAGCTCATTCAGGTCCTGAAGCAGCAAACAGTCCCAGACTATCACACTACCACCACCGTGTTTGCCTGTTAGTTCTTTTTCTAAAATACAGTGTTAGTTTTTCACCTGATGTAACAGGATGCAAACACTTTTCAAATACTTCCATGTTTGCTGCAGCAGTTCACAGAACATTTTCCTAAAAGTCTTGGGGATCATTGGGACATTTTTAGCAAATATAAACTGGTCCTTTGTAGGGGTTTGTTTGTTTGGCAAGCATGGTTTTATGTATCAGAACCCACCTCAGGTGCCATTGTTACTTTTAATTGTTGAACCGTGAACACTGACTGAGGCCTGCAGAACTTTAGATTATGTTCTTTTGTGACTTACTCGATGAGTCATTGATGAGCTCTTGAATTTATTTTGATGGCTGGTCCCTCCTGTAAGGTTCACCACTGTTCTTTTGTTTCTCCATGTGTGAATAATGACTCTCACTGTGGTTCTCTAAAGTCCCAAATACTTAGAAATGGGTCTGTATCCAAACTGATGTTCTTGAATATAATTACTTTTTCACACAGTGCCAGGTTGGTTTGGAAAGCTTTTTTGCATTAATAGATTAAGTCATCATTTTAAAAATACTTTTTCCCCCATTTACGCATGTTATCTTTGTCTGATGTCATGTTGGATGATCTGTCTACAAAATCAAAACACAGAAGAAATCAGTGAGCAAATATTTTCTCATATCACTTTGTAACTTACCCAGTTTGCCTGTCTGCTGCAGCGCCTGGCCCAGTCTGTTATACAGGTCAGGCCAGCAGGTTCTGGGCTCATGCGAATTGGCTCAGTTCTCTCTGGAAGTCGGCCCGGAGTGGAGGCTCTATGTGGGGCACAGAGGGAGGGGAGTAAAGCAGCGCTGCTGAACACTCTAGCTCTTCATCTTTAGAAGCATTTCGAGATGCAGCCAAAACACTCTGAAAACTCTGATCTGTCCAGGCATAACGACACAGCTCAGTGCTCTGGACCCCGCTGAGGGACAGTTGGACAAGATTTTCTGAAGTCACTCAAACCTCAAAAGAAATCAGAGCTCTGATTCATGTGGTCCAAGTTCACTGTTATTCTTTCCTTTTGGTTTAGAAAAGCTGTTATTTTCCTTGCTTTCTTTACCTCTCTATATTAAAGCCAAAAACAGGAATGATTTCTTTGAAAAATGTGGTTCTAAGTTTTTTTAATCCCCTCTGGTCTTTTGAAATTTTGATAAAAGACTTAAAGGTGTAAATAAAACTATTTCTGGCATAAATAGTGTTGAGCAGCTTAAAAACACCCTAGTTCTGACTAACAGTGTACACACCATATGTAGATGCAGGAACACATCCAGGCCCCCTTACAGCTCATCATATGTAAGGGTGCTCGTTGCTCAATAGTGTATACTTGAAGCATGCTTGAAGCATGTGATGGCGTAAACCAAAAAATTTAAAAAACAAAATTTGTTGTTTATTTTAACAGATCCCCTAAATACTGTATTAATCCTACATTCTCATTATGTTTCAAACTAATTAGTTTCACAGGTGGTACCAACATAGAACAAAAAGACTTTGGGGTAATTTGGTAACCTTGTATGCATCACTCTGAACATAGACCACAGAGAGCAAAGGCCAGAGCTGTCTGAGGAGCTCAGGAAGAAGACTTTAGATCACCATGTAAAGAGTATTAGACTATCTCCCAGCAGCTTCATCTTCCTGTGGTCACAGCTGACAATATTTTTAAAAAGTATAAGGTTCATGTGACTGTAGACGACCTCCCAGGATGTGGACACAGGAGCCCCTGGTTGGTCAGAGGCAGGCAGACTAAAAAAATCAAAGGAATAAAGAATACAAAACCATCAAGCTGAACTCTAAGGTCTAAATGCATCACTTTTTTGATCTCACCAACACCTTAATACATTTTATGTAAGATCCAGGAAGCTCCACTTCCACAGAAAAACACAAAAATATTTGAATTACTAAACCAAATGCTCGTTGACAAACCACAAAGCTTCTTGGAGAAAATCTTTTAAACTGATAAGAAAAAAATTCAATTTTTAGCCAGAGAATTCTTCTTGTTTGCTTTTTCAACTTTTTGAAAAATTTTAAAAGCTACTAACAAATTTGGGCACATCTGTATTTAATGAAGACATTTACTCCTACGCGTTTCCTGGCTTCATTTCAAACTCAGTTTAACTGTCCCCAGTGAGTTAACTGTCTTGGAGAGTCCTCCCCACTGGGACGAGACCTCCGAGATGGATCAAGAACTTGCTGCAGAGATTATACGTATCTTCTGTCTGGCCTGGGAAAGTCTTGGTATCCTCCAGGAGGAGCTGGAGAGTGTCACTGGGCAGAGACATGTCTGGGTTTCTTTCCTGGATTTGTGACTTTATGAACTCAGCTTGGATAAGCAAAAGAAAATGGATGAATTAAATAACTATCAATAAACCAGTAGCTCTAGATGAAAATTGTTAAGACTCAAATCAACCCTGAAGGTTTTGTCCAATTCTAGAAATCCAAGTCTCCGTTTATGGATTCTATCAAAAGCTGATTGCTGTTTTATCCAATCTCACATTCTCACCACAGAAATTGTATGTAATCAATAACTTACAATCTGTTTCTTTAACATTATCATGACTTATTTCCTTTAATTCTCTGCCTTTTGTTTAATCACAGCGCTTCTTTCTTCACTTTAATAGTTTTGTGCCTGTTTTTTTCTGTAAGGAAGTAAATTAGAAAAAGGAAATGAACTCACTATCTTCTTCTGTAGTTGACAGAAAGCAGCAGTTACTGACTGTTTTGTTGACACAGATCGGGGTCTGAGCTTTGTGGTTTCAGGTCTTGTTTCTTTTTGTGCCGGCTAAATCTTTTTTCATTTCAAAGTTTTGCCTGATTCATTACATTCTTTTGAATGAACGTGTCTTACTGGATCACCGCATACCTAAGCACGGATGTCAAATTAAAAACATAACTCGTCTTTCTCCCAGGAATGGTAGGCATCCGCTAGTGAATGCTGATCTGTGCTGTGAGCCAAGGAGGGAGGGTCATTTCAGTGTTGGGGAGAGGGAGTCCAGCTCCTGCAGGGAGAGAGGGAAAATCTTAAGATTGAGAGAAGGAGGGACAAGGAGAATGGTGAGGGGGTGGGGGGTGGCTGAAGGCATAGAGTAAATTCAGATGAGAGAGACGGAGAATAAGAAAAGATCTCGGAGATCATGGAGCGTTTTTGAACAAAACAGGTGCGGCTGCTGATCCGTACTGTGTAGCGAGGACAGTCCTGGGTGCAGGACAGGTAGAGGCCCCCCGGGGGCTGGATCATGGGACAGAGCCTCGGTGTGGAGAATACAACTCAGAATGCACAATGGCACAGCGCTGATGGTGAGTTTCTGACCTCACCTAAACACACTTTGTTGGGCTTTCCTTCATCGCTAACAATCGAGACTTCTCTGGTTTGACTGTTTTACAAAGACTTTAAACATCTGAGAGGGAGCGAGGAGGGCTGGAGGTTGTGTAATCAACTCTGCACAGTCTGCGCTCTCGTTCCCTCCCTCACTTTCACCACAGCAAGGAATGTTAAATCACTGGGATCATGTGAATGGATCCCAACTGTGTTTTTACACACGTATAGATGTGCTGCCCATATATTTCCCTGTTACACGGCTCAGAATCAGCAAAACAAAGCAGTACGTTGGTGCCAGCCGATTTGCAGATCTGGCCAAAGAAGAGAGATCGTAGTGCTCAGCCTGGTTGAAATGTATTCAGTGGTGCTATTTGGCTTAAATTCTATGTTTTATATGTATATATTTAGTTTGAAAGTTGTTCTCTTTACATAGGAAGAAGTTAATTTTCACTGTTCAGTGCCTTGTGAAAGCAACAGGACAATCGGGAGAAAATCAAGTTTTTACTGAAAGAAAGAACAGAACATTATATGTTATTTTGGCCATATCACCCCGCTTTGAGCTGAACAATGAAGGATTTTCCACAAAACCCAGTCCGAGTGGTTCTAACCGTTAAGCTTATTTAAATAGGTTGAATTTCATAATCTGCCCTGGCAGGAGTGAAGGTCTTAATGAGGTTAGAGGTATTTCCCAACAGTTGGAGAGCTCTTTGACTGAATGTGGGTTCTTTATATAAGCGATCAGGACAGCTTTTCTTGTGGACTCACCTGACCAAGGTACTGAGGCCTCTCAAGGAGATGCTGTAGGTAGAAGGATGGAAAAAATCCACACATAAACACCTCCATGTTTCCTGATTGGTTGGCCTTATCTTGCAGATGTTGTTGTTAAATGATGTGACTGCTGTTTTTGGCCTTTTTCTGAATGTGTTCCTGAACCTATATTACTATACCATATTACTGTGATTCCTGTGGTAGGGTGTGTTTTGAGTATGAGGGGAAGGGGCTGTCTTTGTTCTCTGGGAGGAAATGGCACTCCACCCTGATTGTGTGTTTCCATACGCCCCCCCCACGCAATAATGTCTGTACTTTTTCTCCACTTGTAGCTCTTTTTATCTCCTGTACTCCTGCTCCCGACCTCACAGTAACACACAGCTGTGGTGCCACCATCAGCCTCTGTCCCTCTGCTTCTTGCAGCTGAATCAAAGGCACTTTGGACAGTTTTTCTCTGTATCTGGGACAAAGAACTTTGCACTGGTTCTTCATCTTCTTGGATGTGATTATTCAGCTGAAAAAGTGGATATTTTTCTTAATTTTGGACTCTTCTATGGATTGTTGCATCTTATAATCAGGCGTTGTTGACTAGCATCCAAGTCTTCAGTCCTTTGTAATTGTCGTCTCTGCAGTTCTTTGAGAGTGAAGGCCCACCAGAACCAGCTCTTATCCTGCTCTGCTGGCTCAGCTGAGCCAGTCTGTGTGAGGCGTTTTCATTGGGATGGTCGGCTCTGTGAGAGAATCTCCATTACAGAGAAACCGTTTTAAGCAACGCCTGGTCAGAGTGAGATGGATTTCCATGATGTAAACCCGTCGCTTAAAGCTAAACTCTCTCTGTTTTAGCTTTCACTCTGGAGCTTGCTCTTTTCTTTGGATACACACTGGGTAGTTACATTTTGACTTTCCGAATGCTCCCTGCTTCTCCATGGCATGCTGTTTCAGGTCCCACCACCATGCAAGCTGGAACCTTCAATCCTCTCTACCAGGTAGATTGCTGCATTTTTCAAAAATCTTGACAAGAAATGGCTTCTTTTGAACTTGCATTATGGGATATATGTAAAAAATATCTATTTTAAACATCACAGTAGCAACAAATCAGTATGAAGGAGCAGCTTAAGAGTCTGTCCTTTGGTCACATAATGAGATATTAAACGGTTCTCTTTATTGTCCTGCATCAGTGCTGTGTGAGAGCACATTGTTGTGGGAATCAGACTGACGCCAAGACATCCTGTGCATGCACAACGCTACATGTTTTAAATTGGACTCTGTTCTCTTCCCACTGGTAAATATTATGTCTGCTGAATACAGCAGCTGCAGCCTGTATCACGCAGCTAATGTTCAAAACTCTCCCTGAGCTCAGCACACTGTCAGAGCACCTGCCAATCACACATTTACTGGAGTAACTTCCAGTCTTTGTGACATCTTGTGATGATCAGCATTCCTCGAACAAAGATCTCGTTTTCTGACTGTTAGCTAGGTATCATGACTGTTGGTGTTTTTGCTGCCACTTGTGACTGTATCCATTCATGCACCTCATCTCAACAGAGGCAGCGAGGGGCTGAAAGGCTGATAAGGTACTAGAGGTCCATCCAGCTGAGGAATGTGAACACTTGACAGTGAGCAACCCTTGGCTGAATGCCAGTGTCAGACCTCTTCTGTTAACTGTGTGAAGGAGTCCATGAGCCCTTAGCATCACCCTGCCAAAGCACGCTCAGTCCCACGAGATCCAGCAGCCAACGATAACACCAGCCATTATGAGCCACGCTGCAGTTACAAAGGCAGTGATGCTTACCCAAAACTGGTTTTTGTTTGTTTGTTGTCATGTAGATGATGAAACTGAGCAGCACCACAGTACCGTTATGGGAGAGGGGGGCAGCACTGGAGACGGTACCCCTCCCCCAAAGCGCAAAGGCAAGTTTTCCACCCTCGGCAAGATCTTCAAACCCTGGAAGTGGCGCAAAAAGAAAAGCAGTGAGAAGTTCAAGGAAACATCTGAAGGTTTGTGCTGTAAATGCTCCATGTTTGTAGCTGAGTGGACCCCGCCTCTCCTCTCTTGCTGATCGTATCGGTTGTATCTTTGTGTTTCAATGTAAATGTTACTGACTCTTGGCTTCTCTTATGTTGTCAGCATCAAAAAACATCTCCATGTGAGGAGTTTAGAGATGAAAAACTTTGTGTAAATTCTGTTTGTTTGTGGCAGAACTGGAAAGGAAGATGTCCACAAGGCGTACGCGGCAGGAGCTTATAGAACAAGGGGTGCTAGTGGAGGTTCCAGACAACGGTAAGAGGATTCATCTGATCTGTCCAACCAGAAGTATCTGCTTCTGATACCTGGAGGCAAACTGGTCCACACACACACACACACACACACACACACACACACACACACACACACACACACACACACACACACACACACACACACACACTGCAGTTTAGGTCATAAGTGCTTTACCTCAGAGGCACCATCTAGCAAGTGTCTGAGAAATAATTTAAAAGAGGCAAAATTTACTTGCTGTTTTTCACAGTAATGCAACATCTGTCTAAAACTACATGCCACTCCCTAAAGCTCAGGAAAAGTACAACAAATTGTGCCCTGCAGCAGCGTGACTGGGAGAGAGGTGTATGCAGGCATTCTGGTGTCCCTGATGTTGCAGAAGCTCATTTATTAAACCTACAGCTGCTTTCTCATCAGTAAACACTGGATCTGTCTTTTGGACTCAACTTTAGAATATGTGTTTTGTGATTTGTTATTTGTGTGTCAGAACATAAAGAACATCTCATTGCAGTAAAAAAGAAAAGACACATCTAAAGTTGAAATCTGAGTTGCTTGGACCAGCAGAATGATGCAAATAAACAAAAATTATATGTACGCCTTTTTCCTGCACACAGAACGCTATTTATAAAGGACTAACATGTACAGCTTCTGCATTCCTCACATCGCGTGTGCTCTCTTTATTAGAGTAATTTAAGCCCAGCGTGGTGATGTGAAAAATGGAAAACTGCTGTATTCTTTATATCTGTGTTTTTGTCATTCAAATTTTGAAAATGAAACTCAGATTAACTTTTTTCTGCTTGCAGTTTGTACCTTCATGTGTCTCGTCTGATTGTGTACATGCAACATGTCTGACTTGATTAACCCTTCAAAGCCTGGCACATTAGTTAAGAGTCAGAAAATCCTGTTTTGAACTATTAATTGAATAATCATAAAAAAATTTATTAACTATATTCAAATGTTTATAATAATAATAATAATAAATTTATTTTATTACATATATTATACTTTATTGCATGATAATGATGATAATTAAATTGGTACTTGTTATGGTTAGATCCTCCACCAGAGGGTATAAGACATGTATAGAATTTTAAACAGCAGTTTTTGTGGAGAAAGTACAAACCCTGTTAAAGAGGTAGCGCTTTTATGAATGGTTTTAAACATGTTTTACATATGTATTTAATATTATACAGGTTAACCAGATCAACCATTTAAAACACAGTCCTTTCTTTTGCAGTTCTGTAGTTTTTAGTTTCTGACCCATATATTTGTATATTTATTTACCTTTTGAACCTTTGGGGGATTATTTGCTCTCATACTTAAGAGATGATTTTTTGTGTTTTTTCTTAAGCAGTTTTTATGATTCCAGAAGTGAAACTTTCTTTTCCTCTACTTCACCAATGAATTTCACACCAAGTAAAAATGCACTTCTCATTTCTTGTAACTTCTGCTTTTAGTGTAATGTCAATTAAGTTTTCAAATACAGAGGCTAATTAAAGGTTGATCCTTTCTTGAAGAAATGAATCTCACCTGCTGCATTTCACTCCAAAGTTTTAACCTTAAATGCAGAGAAATGTTTGCATGTTGATGTTTTGGTAAAAAATCTCCAAATAGAACTTTTTTCCACACAGTACCACAAGATCTGGCTTGATCTATTTACACTATATTTTGTGACCTCTCAGATATCATTGCTCCAAATTTTAGCCAAATATCTGTTAAATTGACTGAATTACAGCCATTTTCGTGTTAGCTATAGCTGATTAGCTGTGGCGGCCATCTTGAATCAGGTTAACTTCACTTGTAGATTTACATCCGGTGATTTCTTTCAGAGTTTCATCACTGTCTGCTATGTGGGTCATATGGTAAAAGTAGTCAGGGTATTAAAACCAGGCAAATACACACTAGCATCATTTCACAAAAAGATTATGATTTGGGAGTTTTTAGCACTTTGTGTTGAGAGTTTAAATTGTTAAGCTACACCAGGTTTGAAGCATCTAACCCTAGATGTCAGCAGGTTCATCATGCACGCCAAAACAAAAGACAGTTGTCAAATAGTGGAGTAGAAACATTAGAATATGAAGGATTTTAGGATCTTCGTGTGTATATTCTGTAGAGTTTCTTCTGAATTGTGCATTCATGTGTATTTTTTTTGTTTTTCTGGCCTTTTCAGATGTAGATGCTCAAAATGTGAAACAATCTTATGTGAAGAATGGTCACACTCTTCCAGTTGGGGTTGGCGGCAGGGGGTCAGGAGTCATCAACTCTGGCAGGAGCCCATCTAACCAGGCCAAACTCCCCGTAGAGTCAGACTTTAGGATGAATCCTGTGAGGTTCAACCAGCCGGACGAGCGCCGGGGCCACTCGCCCTCAGACGGAGACCTCCGTGGAGTTTTGGCCTCCAGGGGCGTAGGACTTCATGAAGAAGGGTGGAGAAGTGTTGGGATAGAGGCACGCACACATGGGGAGGGGGAATGGAAATCTAACCTGGCCTGGCAGGGTCAGATCCACGGTCAGAGGGGGGAGGGCAGGCGCGGAGGCAGGCTTCACCCTGAGGATGGACACAGGAGGCCGGGGTTGCAGAAGGCTCCATCGGAGGACGGCAGGAGAAGTCGCCCTGCTGAAGTAGACTGGAAACCCACACTTCCTCGACATGCATCTGCAGAGGAGGGACGAGCCTGTAGAGGTGAGTCTCACAGTGTCCAGTTTCATCTTGTTTCAGTCGAAGACAGCAGGTAATTCTTTAGCTCTGCATTTTCTCCCTATATCTATCTGTCAGTCCTCAACTTGCTGTCCTCCAAGATATAGACAGACTCCTGTCGGCCCTCAGGAGGCTTGCTCCAGCTCCGCTTCTTATTCAGGAACATGAGGGAACAGCTTGTCCTCTCATCTTTTCTCCTAATTAATGTGTCACCATCACTACACCCATTATCACTCCTTAACTCTCACATTTTCAGCTCAGTGACAGCTGTGAATAGCCAAAAGATGTTTGGAATCTAATTTGTCCTTCAGTCAGATCCAGTGTGGAAAAAGTGTGAGAGAAGAAAAACAAAAAGTGTTTCATGCTGCACTGAAATGATCAAAACTATGAAGAACTCCAGTGAGAAGAGAGAGAAGCCTTTCTACTCCCCCCTCCTTACTGTACTGCTTTCCAACTTCCTGCTTTCTTCCGGATAATTTCCTTCTTGGTTGCATGATGTCACAGTGATAAAGGTTCATCTGTAAATAAACAACTCAGAGCTGCAGCTTTGAGGAATGGCGTGGGAGCAGCAGCAGCGTGGGGGTTGCTGCTCAGGGTTGCAGCGGGGTGGAGTGGAATGAGGGGGGGGTGGTAATTGCAGCCGCCTACACTGTTTACCTTCACAGCTGATCCCTGGATAATGCAGCTCTCAAACAGGAGCTACCACAGAGAGCGCTTTGAGTGGCTGAACAGAGAGGTACTTTTAATCTGCCATGTTCTTTCTTCTGGCCTTCACAGTAAAGTCGTTTTATCTCAGGGTTAACTGGCATGCAAATCATTGCAGAGGACTATAAGCATCCACTAGAGTTGGACCAGGAAAACAATGCATTTTTAAAATGTTTCTGCAGAACTCTGTCAGAACCAAAAGCTGCTTCAGCTTTGGTGTTATTGTGAGATAAGTATACAGCATTAGTATCAGGGCTGGTTGGTTGTGCCACTTGCAGGACTGAGATTTTTAAAAACTGCTATTTTAAAACTACTTTAAACTACTTTAAAACTACTTTTTAAAATATACTTACAATTGATAGTAAACACCTGAAAGGTTTTATCGAAATAAAGGTTTAGTTATTTGCCTTATAGAATATAGTATGTAAGTTCAGCAAAGTAATAGTTGAGCTGATGTTCTGGTTTGGTGTCAGAACTTGTCCAACTACGTGGAACGTGTAACAGAAATCTGGAGCCTCCATCAGTTTGATCTGGCTGAAAAGAAATCCTTATAAAATGTATTAACTGTTTGGGATGAAAGGGCTCAGGATGTTGGTACCGTGCAGATCTGATGGCAGCTCTCGTCTTTTCTTATCTGGTCAGTCTTTTTTCCTGATCACCCAAACACTCAGAAAGACAAAGTGGCCTTACTCAGTCTGACATCTGGACCATTTGACACCAGATCGTCGCTGCTTTGATCTCACATCTGAATCAACTTCAGGAGACACCCTGATGCTTGCTGGACTCTCTTGAACTTCTCAGAGTCTTTGATGATCTGATAAACGGTTGATTTTAAGCATGATCTTATTAGCAGCAATATTCTTGGCTGTGAAGCCCTTTTTGTGCAAAGCGATGATGAGTGCATGTGTTTCCTTGCAGGTAACCATGGTTACCAGAGAAAGAACAATGACTTCAAGCATCATGCTCCTTTTAAATCAGCCAGTCTGTTATTTTATCCCAGTCAGCATGACAGACTGATCCCCAGCCTCGTCCTCATCAACACTCACCTGTGTTAATGAAAGGATCAGTCAAATATCAGCAGGTCTTTTTTTAGGAGGATTCAAATGCAGGGAAAATGGGAGGTTTCGATTCCTTACATAACACCTGCCTTGTTACTCCTCATAATGTTCTGGAGTTTATACAAACTGCCATCATTAAAGTACATTTTATGACAATAATTATGTGGTACTCTCAAAACTTTTGGCTGCTACTGTACAGTACTGTGTAGAAGTTATAAAGCAAATATAATTTATTTCCTGTAAAGTGTTCTTGATCAACAGTTCTTTAGGTTATCTGAAGGTTTTCTTCAGGCTGCTTTTTCACTCATTTCAAGTCCAGTACTGGAACATTTTTAAAATTGACTAAAAGTTTATTTTCTGTATTGCCACCTGACCTGAGTCTGACCCCTGATTCCTTCAGACATAAAAAGGCTTGTAAACTCAGTGGATTGCATGCAACATTATATGTACTGTATATACACTACTCACACAAAGTTAAGGATATTTGGCTTTTGAGTGAAATTTCAGCATGAACCAAAAACGCACTCTAACCTTTACAGGGGAACTTAATGTAACTGTTTCATGTTTCTGTACTTTTTACAGCTTTTGGTGATGATGGTGTCACAGTGTGGGCAGGTATGTTGGTGCAGTGACAAGCCTTAACTATAACATCATTAATCCAGTCATTGTGCCCCTGCATGAGCAACACAGGCCTGATTTCATCTTCATGGATCACAATGAGCTTCAGCTCATTGAGGTCGAATCATTAAGGAACAACTGCTGGAGACTGTGGTACCTAGAATGTAGTGGCCTACATGTTCTCCAGACCTGCATCTCATACCTGTGTAGAAGCTTGTACCCCAGAACCTCAATGATCTGAGGTCCACCCTTCAAGAAGAGTGAGACACCATGCCTTAGCAGACAATAGGTCAACTTGTGAACAGGGTGAGACGTTGTCCAGCTGCAGTTGATGCTCAAGGTCACAGGACATATTTTTAGGACGTTTAATTTTTTTGTTGTGATAAACACTATTGTTGTTGACTTATATTTCAATACATTGTGGAGATGAGGAATTCACCATTACATGCTTCTACTTAAATGCCCTACTTTCATGATATAACATCACTAAAGCCAAATACCCCTAACTTTTTGGGAGTAGTGTATCGAGGCTTGAATTGAAAGTTTTTGGTTAAACTTCTTCTTCTCGGTTGAGTTTCATGCTGTAGTATAACTGGGATTAATTCCTCTCATGTGACTATCTCTGTGGTATTTTTCTCCTTCATAGAGTCAGACAGCCATTTTGTCCCTGACCCAGACTCCCTGCAGGACAGCCTCCGAGAACCTCTGCCGCCTAAACAGTCGGTCATGCCTCCAAAGTGGCTGATAAGTTCCACCCCTGAACCTGGTAGCGAGGGTCCAACTCGGACGCCCTCCAGCCACCCTGCGGCTCAGTTCTCCTCTCCCTCGGCTATGATGTCCAAACCCGTTCGGTCCGTATCTTCTGCTGGTACCAGCACTCAGCAGACCTCCAACTCTCAGGCGGCTAAGCAGCCGCCTCTGCCTCCACCCAAACCTGTGAACAGGAGCAACGCAGCCATGCTGGGTAAGTGGTGCCCGATCGTTTATCCTGTCAGGAATGTGCATCATGAACATCCAAACGTCGGCTCACTTTTATTTGCAGCTTTCCTTCTGGAAGTTCTTACAAGTCAGTGAACAATGGAGGGTAACAGAACATAAGAAACAACACACACACACACACACACAGTCAGACATCCTGGTAATGATGTTATCTGAACAGCTTGAGCAGCTTTTCCCCTGCTACTTATTTAATATGCCTGAACTCTTCCAGCATCAACATTCCAGCATTTTACACTCTGAAGATAACAAGGACTCCTGTGGGCTGTGTGTCAGCACACACACTGTTGTTGTTGTTTACAGTGGTGATGTCTCATCTGGG
Organism: Pachypanchax playfairii; assembly: GCA_006937955.1. Classification (NCBI taxonomy): domain Eukaryota; kingdom Metazoa; phylum Chordata; class Actinopteri; order Cyprinodontiformes; family Aplocheilidae; genus Pachypanchax; species Pachypanchax playfairii. The sequence goes on from SSNP01000109.1 coordinate 1,503,513, forward strand.
ATCTCGCTCCCTCTTGGCCGGGCCTCTCTGTTGTGATTCATTTTTATCTTAACAACATCTGGTGATTTAGTATCTTGCTAAATAAGAGCAGTCTCTGTCCTGCAGGATGTTTTTTCCTCCTTCTTTTGACAGTTTACTGAAACCGTGTGTGAAATTAAAGTAACGAGTCATCCATGTTTATACAGAGCCGAACAGTTTCTGGTAAAGAGGATGCAAAAGTTCTAAGATTTTTCATTTTTATGCACTTTAGTTAAATAAAACACGATGCATTACTGAAAGTGCTAGCTGGTGGATTTAAAAGATTCAAATTGTATTTCACTTTCTGTTTATAGAAAATAAAGATAGTAGCAACCTCCTGAATCACCCATAGAAATAAAATGGACGTATATACAATGGGGGGGGGCATCCTTCATGTTTTGGGATTTATATATCTGGAAAGTGAATCTGAAAAATTTGGTTTTTACCAGGTTCTACACTTATTCCAGTTATTTTGTCTTCAGGTTATAAAAACATACAGCTGATTCCAGCATGTGGTTATATATCAAACCAATACAAAGCCTAAATGTGTAAAAAATTAAACATCAGCTGTCCTCCACCAGGAGTGAATATTTGAAATGTACCTGTTTAGGGGCAAGGTCCCACCTTTCTCGCCTCTGATTGGCTAAAAAGTGTCCTCGCCATTTCTCATATCTGATTGGCTAGAAGAATTGACAGCTGTCAAACAATTCATTGACTGCTTACATGCAGTCGCCTGATGCTAATACCTGAGCGTCAGAGGTATTCAGTCATTGGATTCAGCTGTGTTGGAGCAGGGATGCAGTGAAGTATAGCTCTCGAGGACTAGAGCTGGAGACAGCTGCCATACACAATAGTTCCCTCTGTTTAACTGTGTATTATTTGATTAACATCCTCAATGCTGATGATGTTGTAGGTATATCACCAGTTCCCATTAGTCAGGAACATGAACTGACTTGCACTGCACATAGCAGGGCTAAATAGTGAAGTTTTTTTGTATTTCATACATCTTGCACCCAGGTAAAGCACATGTATGTTTTCACCTGAGAGACAATAAATCAAGTAAATTCAACAGTGTAATAAATGTGGTGAGTTTTGGTTCACATTTTTATCACAAAACTCCTCAAAACTGCCATAACCTATCTAAACACAATCTAAATAGCCAGTGAAAATGTAAACTTGAAATATAAATGTGACAGCACACACTTTTATCACAGTGTTAGATGGACTTGGTTTACTCCTGTTGATGGTGGGAATAAATAAACTATGTATGGATAAACCAGCTGAAAGTTTGCCCTCACTAATTTTGTGATGACGTTTTGCGGTTGCCAAACAGAGGCAAAGAAAGGCGAGACTTCCCCTCCAAAAAATAGCCAATCATAGCCAAGTGAGAGCAATTCTAGCCAATCAGATGCGAGAAAGGTGGGACTTTGCCCCTAAACAGGTACAATTCCAATATTTGCTGACTGATAATATAAGATGTTTGTGTGAATATTATGTGCTCAATTTTCTACAAACATGCTGCTGTGCATTATGGGTAAAGATCTCTCACAGAGAACATCAGACGTTCCATATTCTCATGATCTTTTTTTTATTTGTCTTGTCGTGAACTTTAACCTGCGGCCTGTGGAGTCTAAGACAGAGCTCCTGGCTGTGTTAAACGGCCTGGCATTCACTCTGTCAAATGTTCTCCACTCGTGAATGATTCTACTCACATCAGAATGATGGATTGTTTGGAGATGATATTGTAGCAGCAGGTGTGTCTGAGGTCATATCTGATGTCTATCCTCCTTGACATTGTGTTAACACACCTGTATGCTCCAGAACAGCAACCTGACAAAACTCCTGCTTTCATAGAGGCTCTTACACTGATGATGATGATGCTCAGTTCATCATGTGTGTTTGATCAGCAGCATCTGCCTGACACTTTCCCTTTTTAACTGGATACAAGCAGGAACGGTGTACTCCATTTCACACACTGGCTTTCCATTGTGGCTTCATTTTTATTTCATGAATAATAACATGAAGGAATGTGTTTGTGTTCAGTTCAGGTTAGATTTAAATCATCTTAGAATCTGATGAATCTCAGATAATTTTTATCTTTTCCTGATACCCTGAACTCAGAAGAGGGTGGACTTAGTATGTGCTGCAACTCATTTAAAAGGGAAGAGCTAAAGCTTAAAGAAGAACATGAAGAGTAAGAACATCTTTTCTTGTACTTGTATATCTAATGGTACTTCTGAAGGCTTCATTATCAAACATTCCATTTGAAGACCTCCGTCTCCCCCCTGTTAGTATCCACCCTGCAAGGGGGAGAAAATGCACAGCTTCCGCTCTACTGGTCCTGCTGGAAGCGAGAGTGCGACTATGATGTCTACCTGTCCCTGCCTGTCTACCTGTGCCGGCGGGCCGGAGGCCTGCGCTCAGGTAAAAAGGATGTGCTTCTTTGATGCCAGGGTACCAGTATCTGGAATGCCCCCCTCCCTCTTCTTCAGAGTTTGCATCCTTCATCTTGTCTTGTCCCTTCTAGCTGCCAACGTGTTTCCTCCTCACTGCCTTCAACTGGCCGATTGGCCTTTAATGCTTCTCTTTGCTGAATAAGAGCCGCATGTGTTTAACGAGCTGATAGTAAGCGCGCTTTATGTGTGTTGGGGGGGAGGCTGCTGTTCACTTGACTGTTATTAGATGCTGTACATGTAAATTAGGGAGAGCCTTTAGCAGGTCACAGCTGTCGACTACATTCCATCAGTTTTTATAGCATCAATGCTAATGCTCAGAGGGGATGGATGCAACTGAACAGATAGAAAAACAGAGTGAGAAACGAGGTGTAAGATGAACAAACACTGCAGAGGAGTCGCCTGCATGTTGCAGATCTGTCACTTCTGTAGCACGGCTCTGCTCGTAGCTCTGGGGTTGCTTTACCGCTGCTCTGTAGAGGTCCAAGGAGCTTCTAGCAAGTTGTGCATGCAAATAACTGGAAAAATGTGCATTAAAGCTTAGAGTGTTGGAGCTTCTGCACCACATGAAACTAATTACATCAGCTTTGATGAATGGGTTGGAGTCTGGCTGTGAAGAGCATGTTTGCATCTTCTCCATAACCGGGGGCTCGTGCTGCACGCCACTCTGTTTGGGCTCTGTGTGGCACAGCCGTGGGATCCAGCTCGCTGTATGTGTGCAGAGGTGCTCAGTCAGACGTGTGATCCCAGTGTTTGTTCATGTGTTTTTGCACATGTATGACTGAAGCTTGTGCATTCTGAGACAAAACTGCACTGAGACTTGCTAGCGGTTAAATACCGTGCACAAGCTGGAGCTGCATCAGCTTGATTAGCTGTTTGGATTTTCCATTTGCAGGTGATTTTGCGCAAGGTTCAGGGGGGTCCAGTCTTCATCCAGCTAAACCATCACCCCCCATGCCTCCCAAAAGGACCACCCCGGTCACCAAACGCATCACGGAGGACTCGGCTTCGAGTCACTCCATCATCCCCTCGCCTCTCTCTGCGGAGGAGCACAGCAGCCTCTCTGTGGGCTTCCAGCTGCCCCCTCCTCCTCCGTCTCCACCCCTGCCAGCTCACATCCCACCCTCTCCACCCCGCCAGCACATGCACTCCCACCATCTTCACCATCAGCACTCCTACCCACACCCACTGCCCCAGCCCATACCAATGCTGTTCGACCCGCCTAGCCCGACCATGGAGTCTTCTCAGCGCCCGGCCCCCGTGCCACTGCACATCATGATCCAGAGAGCGCTGTCCAGTCCCGGTCCAGCTCAACCGCATCCAGACGGGTCACAGCGTGCACACACACTGCTTTTCGAAACCCCTCCAGAGTACCAAGGAGATCGGGGTCGGCCCCTCCCTGTCAGCATCCAGCCGCTAAAACTGTGAGTTCCTCTGTACCCGAGCCAACATCTCATGTAGTTTCTTGGTTTATTTATCAAAAACAAGCATGTGTTGTTTCCTTTCCTTCAGATCTGAAGACGACTACTCGGAGGAAGATGAGGAAGAAGATGATGAGGAAGAAGAGGAGTATGATGGAGAGATCCCTCAGCCAGAGCTGGAGCCAAGAAGTCGCCGGTGTCTGGTTGGTGACGCCGGTGTTTGCATCATCCCTGGTGGAAACAGCAGCGAGGAGGAAGAGGATGAGGAAGAGGGGGATGAGACGAGGCAACAACCCCACAGAGAGGACAGTGACTCTGATGGGCCCATGCTCCATAAAGATGAAGACTCAGACGAGGAGGATGAACCCCCACCGAGTAAGTGCACCATGAAACATTGTTTTGTGTCAGTTATGTAAAGCTGTGTGGCGTTCTGGTGCTATGTCTCTCTCTCGGCTCCACCCAGGCGCCTTGGCCAATAGGGTAAAAAGGAAGGACACCCTGGCTCTGAAGCTCAGCAACCGGTCCGGCATCCCAGACAGGGACAGGTTCACCCAGGACAGGAGCAGCAGAGAGGATCAACGTCCGGGACAAACAGGCCTCACCTGGCAGAGCAGGGAGCAGTGGGAGGCCATTCGCACACAGATCGGCACCGCACTCACACGGTAAAAACATGGCTCCTCTTCCTGCTCTTTACTGTAAACTCACAATATTCAGTGTCCACGTCTCAGAAAAACAGCAGATATTTTCTCAGATCAGTGTCCTACTTACTGTCTGTCTGTCAAACTCGATGAAACAGTGTAAAAATAGTAGCGTTGTGCTTTTTTCTTTTTTTCTTTTCCTACTTTAGACGACTTAGCCAGAGACCCACAGCTGAGGAGCTCGAGCAGCGAAACATCCTCCAGCGTCAGTATCACCTTCCTCTCCTCTTCTGACAGTTTGTGTCAGGATTTTACCTCTTTCATGGTTCATAGTTTTGTTAGGAATTAGTTTTTCCATCATTTCAGCAAAATGTGAGCAAGTACAATAAAGCTGCATCCATGTACAGGAAAACAGGGGAAATGTTTGATATTCTGAATGTGGTTCTCTAATTTTGGAAACTTCTTTGTTCCAAGCTGAGCTTTTATATCGAAGTCTAAAATAAACCCTGTCATACGTTTGTTTGTCTTTCTCACTATTTTTGTTCTCCTTTTAGCCAAAAACCAGGCTGACAGACAAGCTGAGGTTCGAGAAATCAAGCGGCGGCTGACCAGGAAGGTAAAAAAACAAATTCAACAACAAACAGCCGAACGTTGTGTCGCGTATCTACCGGATATTAAACCGTAAGATAAAACTGAGAAACTCTGTGTTTGTTGCAGCTGAGTCAAAGACCCACAGTTGCAGAACTGCAGGCGAGAAAGATCCTGCGATTTCATGAGTATGTGGAAGTCACAGAGGCCCAGGACTACGACAGGAGGGCAGACAAGCCATGGACCAAGCTGACTCCAGCTGACAAGGTACTCAGATCAGTTTAAATAACTGTAATCAACGCGCTGCATCAGGCTGACCCTGACAGATGTCTCTGTAATGGATTGTATTTCACATATTAGCACCAAATGTGAGCTCATAATTACAAGGAAGTGTTAATCTTTGCAGGCAGCCATCAGGAAGGAGCTCAATGATTATAAGAGCACTGAGATGGAGGTTCATGAAGAAAGCAGAATTTACACAAGGTAAGCCTTTTGTCATGCAGTTCTTGACCTTATAGTCCTTCGCATTTTCCCTTTTCCAGCTTCTTGCTTACGTCCTTTTTAACTTTACAAACTGAAACCACTTTATTTGCCCCAGTGGGGCAATTAAGGGACAAGTAGAGCAAGTTGTAAGTACAGAAATAAAGAGGAGATGTTTGTAACATATCAATACATATAGTTTGAGTACTGTTTTTTATAAATAAATATGTTTAGGTCTGATGTTCCATCAAATAGTTGTTTTTCTTTACAGCTGTTTCCAGCATTCAAATATAAAGTTCAACTGTTTGATGCTTAAAGGGATAAAACATTCAGACAGAAAATACTGAAGAAACAGCAAATAAATAACTAATACAAGCATGTGTATGTAGTTTCAAGATACCATAGATTTGTGTTGTAACCTCCTTTGGGAGGAAACATGCTAATAAAAGCTTCACTTTGAACACTGACGTCAATAAACTGCAGCTTATTTAATAATGCATGAAAACCAAATGACAAGCTGTTTAATAATTTTTTTTTCTAAAAAAAAATGGACTTGGGACTCATGAGAGAGGCGGGTTTGTGAAAATAAAAAAAAATGACTGAATAAATGAGTAAAAGGAAAGAAATGTCCGTCTTAACTAGTGTGGAAGAGTTAAATGTAATAAAAACTTGATTAGATGATCTTTGGAAGAGATTTTGTGAAAGGATTCTGAACATTTCATGTTCACTGGAACAACCTCAGTTTGGTGAAGTACTTTAATTTTGGCTGACTAGCAAAGGGCTAGCCAGTCTTGGCTAAGACAGAAGTGGATATTTCCTCTTTAAAAACAGCTCTAAACTCAAACACAATACTTAATGCAAAAACTGTTTTAGGATCTTTAATTCAATTTCATATCATTATTTTGACAGAAATGTTAGCAGAAGTGTCCCAAGCTGCAACAGAAGTGCTACAAGCTAGCTACAGCTAACACTTTGTGCACATAGAAATAACTATACAATTGTATGTAGCTCATTATATAATGTGAAACTTATGGAGATGTGAAGAACTGTTGTAATTGGACAACTATGATTTTTTTAAACTAGGGTTATTTTTATATGGCAGATAATTTTCACTGTAAAAAATAATAATTACATGTAAACTAACATGTAACTCATTATCTTTAATGCTAGAGTTGTTTCAACATGGCAGTAATCCACTTTGGCCTATCTGTTATTAGCTGTTAGCTTTTCAATCCACAATCAATCTGTTTGTCTAAACCGAGCTATTTACAGCAAGTTGTTAATGGTTCATAACTTTTACACAGAAACAAACTTCAAAAGGTTTGTACTGAGTTTAATGGTGATAAATGTATTTACATTGATCTCTGTTTTGTTTTTTTTGTTTGTTTGATTGTTAGGTTTCATCGGCCTTAGCGTCCATGCCCTCAAATAATGAAGCACTTAAGATTCCTGTGAAAAGAAGCTGCTCTATACGCAGATTTCCCTTTTTTACGTTTCCAGAATGTGCTGTACAGTTTATCAGGGAAATCCTGGAACTGACTCTGAATGAGAATGCTTGTCGCTTGTCAACAACCCCCCCCCCCCCCCCCCCCCCCCCCC